>JAAEAF010007268.1:58735-89981 GCA_011037195.1 Triatoma infestans
GTATGGAAGTGGTACTTTAGAGAGAATCTCGCTATTAATCCAAAATGAATCCCACGAAAAAAAAAAATCAATTTTCCTAATAAAGAAAAAGTTTCCAATAAAAAGTGAATAATATACGTAATTATGTACGTAAAAAATATACGAAATTTAAAAAAAATCGGAGCGATTTTAGAAAAAAAATGATAAAAAACAAAAACAAAAAAAATTCTCACTTGCCGTGGATGAATTTTATCCGAAAACGTTTTTATCAGATGCGGTAATTTTGTATCAAAACGAAAACCCAAATTTGAATTTGTTTTTTTGTATAAAACACACAGATACAGACTCTATTTGCTAAAAATATTTTTTTCGTACTCAGGGGACTTCGAAACATTTATTTACACTGAAAATTCAATTTCAGAAATTTGAGACTATCACCCATACTTCCTTTTATTGGAGGTAAGAAACAGTAAAAAAACTGACAGGAAAAAGGAGGGGAGAACCTGAGAGGATCATAATTTTAGAAAATTAATTAAAACTAAATTTTTCTGCATGGCCTAATTGATGTGAGCCAGAATTTGCTTGTTACTCTGTGAAAATGATCCAATGGAATTCCATCAAAACTGGAAATAGTATCCCTGGGTTGTTATTGAAAAAAAGAAAAAAATACATATCAATAGGAAGAGCAGGTTTAGAGAGAAACACTAAAATGGAAATATCACTTTCAATCCTGACAGAGAGAAAATAGAATACTGCAATAGTTATTTATCTGATTCGAAAGAGTAAAGTGATCCTTTTTACATACTCGAATTCCAAGTGTGTACTGAACTAGAATAAAACTTTAAATAAAACACTTTATCATGCGTTGAATATTACAATTTGTCCAGAACAGCGAAACTATTAAAAAAAAAACCTCCGCTTGATAATGTGGTGTGAAACACTCACACAACATCCTCTTACTACAATTAATACAATTTAAAAAAAAAAAAAAAATTAAATTCCAACGTTTAGTTGAGCTGGTCATAAATAAAAGGTGTTAGGGGTTATACCTGAGTAGATATTATGATGCACGCTCTATGTCTCAACACCTTGTAGAGGCAGTTTAAATTTAAACCCAACTGACTGGTCCCCAAAATCCCTATAAATTTAATTTCTTTGAAAAATATTTTAAATAAAAGTGAAACGGATTAATCTCTATAGTTAGCAACCCAAGTTTAAAGGAATCGGTTACAGCCATTTTTTAAGAAAATTCCACAATATTTAAAAACCTATTTGGTAAAAAGGCACTTTTGATAGTCCGACTTTCTTCAAATTTTTGAAATTCTATGAATGCTTCTAATGTACATGGGTGGAAAAACTTCTTTTTTTTTCATACGCCATGACTTCGGATACTCTACGCCATTCTGCGTCGTGCGGCCTAATATAAAATTTTAGGCTGCGCTGGCGATTGATGTTGTTCGTTTAGTTGGAAATCCAGGAGGCACGTGAGAACAATCTTGGACGCGAAAAACTTCACACCCCTGCATATGGGTGGAAAAACAATCCACCCATTGAAGTGGTACTTTAAAGAGAACATGAGGCTATTCACTATTCTTTTAGAACCTCCAAACCATCAATTCTTCCAGGGAAAATGATTCAAACAAAAAGTGATTTATGTGTGATTTATTTTTAAAAGTGATTTATGGCATTTATGTGTGTAGATAATATACGATTTTAAAGAAAATCGTTGGAGCCGTTTTCAAGAAAATCCTCAACAAACTGAACAAAGAAAAACACCATTCAGCAAAATCACTTTTCCAGTTGATGAATTTCACCCGAAAACTTCGTGTCACATGCGACAGTAGTAACAAACAGAATAGCAAGTTTGAGATTTCCTGTGATCTTTCATTTGTGAGATATATTGTTAATACCCACATACACATACCGGTCATTCGCTAAAAACTTTTTTTATCAAACTCGGTAAACTTCAAAACACGTATTTTTCGGTAATTTCAAAAATTTGACACGATCGTAATATTTCCTCTTACTAGTGGTGGAGGAGTGTGGGAAAGTAAAAAGGATAGGGTTACATTCAGATTGGTTTTAAAAAAGTTAGATTACATTTAAATAACAATATACATTGTTTAATTTATAGTTAGTTACTTGTATATAAAATTGTTAAAAACACCTATTTAACTTAAAACCAAATTTTAATATTGTTCAATATAATTTATGGATTTCATACAACGGTTAAACTTTGTGTTTACTTTTAATTCTAGTGATTAAAAAAGTTTTTACTCTCTAGAGATTAAAACTACAACTTTTGCCTCTGATTTTAGTGGAATAATTGCCATTATTCAACTGATTCAATAAAAGATATCCTGGTTTTAATAATATTAAATTAAATGCATGTTTGTTATAATAATCAGATGCAGTAATAGTATCTACACAGATTACTATTGATTGAGCCATCTGCGATTTTTTATTACTGCAATATTTTGCATAAATATTCGCCGATATTCAGACCTCAAAATATGTATTTCCGGTGTAAACTCAACATTGAAAATCGCATGGATCGCAATACTTCCTCTTAAGAGGAGATTATTATAATTAGGGTTAGATTAGTGACAACTCGACTTTTGTTTTTTTACAAATTTTATTCATTCATTAACTGAATAAAATAGAACGTTTTGAACTAATGAGGTCTCGTTAACATTTAGTTCCAGTCATCAGTTGTTTGAGAGAAAACCAACTAAGTGGCTCAAAGTGAAAATGATAAACATTCTTTTTTCTAAATGAAAAAACGAAATAAAACAATTATTTTTTTCTCTAATACTTTATAGGTAAAGCCTTTGTTAGCAATTACTTCATGGAGACGTTTTGGGATGGAATTCACAAGCTTTTTCGTGTAGTCCGGTGAAATTTTATCCAATTCTTCTTGCAAAACCCTTTGAAGAGTTTCTTTTCGATATTTCATGTTTCCTTATTTCTGTCTCTAGTTTAGCTCAAAGATTCTCTATCATGTTAAGATTCGGTGATTGAGGTGGTGTTTTTAGAATGGTAGGACAATTGAACGTTAACCATTCTTGGACTAAATGTGCTGTGTGCTTCGGATCATTGTCTTGATAAAACGCAAAATTGTCTTTAATATTTAATTTTTCAGTAATTGCCCTCAAGTTTTGTCGCAGAATGTGCTTGTTCACAATTCTTTCAATGAAATGCAAATTACCTGACCCAGCTGTTGACATACAACCCCAAACCATTATCCTACCACCTCCATGTTTTACAATGCTCCTAAGATTCTTTTCTTTTAATTCTTCTCCTGGCTTTCTCCACACGTAACCACGGCCATCTGACCAGAAGATGTTAAATTTAGATCCGGCGGTGAATAAAACTCTTTCCCAGAATGTAGAATCTTTTTTTTGAGTACTCTTCTGCAAAATGCACTCTGACATTGATTTTTTTTACTGATGAAAGGTTTCTTTCTGGCAACCTTCCATGAAATTTGTTTTTCTTAGAACGATCCTTACTATCTCCGGGTGGACTTTCTTATGCAAATATTTTTCAATTTCACCAGCAAGTTTCGAGGCACTTAATCTGGGATATTTCTTGATTTGTTGTAAAATCCATCATTCATCAGCAGCCGTAAACATTTTTTTGGGACTTGCTCTAGTTTTTTTGTGAATCGTTTTATATCTTCTGTACCGTTCCATGATGTGTTGCACTGTCGAATACTTTTTTTGATCATTTCAGCAAATTCTCTTATTGACTTGCCTTTCTGATAATGAGAAACTATCAGCTCGCTCTCTTTTAATGTTGTGTGATCTCCCATTTAAAAATAAAGCACTGAACTGCACAGCAGAACTCACTATAAATAACTTAATACCTCCTTCTAAGTCAACAATAACAAGTGACAGTCAAACAAAAGGATAAAGTGTACAAGGGTCTATGTAAAATGTATGTACATGGTAAACATGGAGCTGTATCGTTTTCACTTTGAGTATATTTCTGTTACAATCAATTTATTTGCCTTCTAATTTAGTGCTAAATTTAGTGGTATTCTAACTAATTACTTCCTTTGTTGTTGAGGCTAATAATAATAAACCATGTACTCATTCTACTCTTCCTCTTTTGCCAAAATTAAATTGGTTAAAATAAAATAAAAGTACCTACCAAAATAAACTGAGTCTATATTTAAATTCGGTAAATTATACAACTGATTCCTGTGAAAATGTAGTGAGTTTCTTGACGGATGCAATTAAGTCAGCAGCAATATATAATGAAAAAAGTAAGCCCCCATTTGTTTGGAATAAACCTTGGTTTGACAAAGAATGTTCCGTGGCCAGAGATGAATCTTTTCGATGTCTTAAACTGTATAGAAAAACAAATGAAGCTAAAGATAAAGTGCAATATTTGAGCCTCATTGATGATTATAAGAGATTATGTAGGAGTAAGAAAAGGGAATATTATGTGAGGTGTGCATGGCGAATAGGTGAAACGAAAAATAGTAAGGAATTCTGGGAAATGGTCTGTGTCTTTAAGAGGAAAAACATGTGGGCGGTGGGTAACATTTCGAACGAGTAATGGTTTAATTATTTTAAGAAGTTGCATAACCCACTTCAAGTTATTAATAGATTAGCTTACGCTGAACCCTATTATGTTAATGATACATTGGATGCGGATTTTACTTTGGAGGAGCTAATAACTGTACTAAATAATAGTAAAGATGATAAAGCCCCTGGCATAGACAGAATTCCCAATGAATTCAACAAAAATGGGCCGCCGGTCCTTTTTAATCGGCTATTATCATCAGTTATTTAATCAGTTATTTCAAACGGGTAGCGTTCCGAACTCCTTTAAAAAATCTATTATCTTTCCTTTATATAAAAAAGGTAGCAGAAATGAAACATGTAGCTATAGAGGGATATCATTCATAAACACGGTTACTAAGCACGGAAGACTGACACAATGGGCAGAAAGTAATAATATTATTGGAGAATTCCAAGTAGGTTTCAGGCCAACGTATTCAACAATAGATCATATTTTTAGTTTATTCAATTTGGTCAAACTTAAATTGCAAACAAAAAAGCAGAAAGTTTACGCATTCTTTGTAGACTTCTCATCGGCCTTTGATACAATTGACAGATTTGCCCTGATTTACAAATTGTATGCATTGGGTCTTTCAACCAAAATTACAACTATTATTAAGAGCTTGTTAAGTGATACGACGGCTTCAGTATGGTGTACTGATGGTCTTACGCAGGAATTTTTCACGGAAATCGGGGTTAGGCAGGGTTGCTTGCTAAGCCACTTTTATTCTCATTGTATATCAATGACCTGGAGGATTGGCTGGGAGGAGGTGTCATGTAAACGAAACGTGTAAAATTAAGTTGTTAGCATATGCTGACGACTTAGTGCTCCTCGCGTCGGACCCATTATCATTGCAACTGATGATAAATTCTTTGCATAGTTATTGTAAAATTTGGGGCTTAAATATAAATTTGGAGAAATCTAAAATTATGATTTTTCGCAATGGTGGCAAGCCGGCTGTGAAAGAAAACTGGTTTCTTGAGGCAAAGCCCATTGAGGTAGTAAGGGAATATAAATATTTGGGTTTAAAGCTTACTTCTACATTATCTATGACCACTCATTTAAAAGAAAAGTTGACAAAAGCTAAAATGACTTTGAATGCTATTTGGGATCAATTTTTAGAAAATCAGAATATTGTGTATTCCGCTAAAATCCGTATCTTCAATTCTGTAAGTAAGTCAATAATAAGCTATGCGGCCCAAGTGTGGGGATGGCAGAGATATGATGATGTAGAAAAACTGTTATATTTCTTTATCAAAAAATTATTTAGAGCCCCCCTTTATACACCATCAGCATTTATCTACCTGGAAACAAAGCTGCCTCCTATCTTTTTATTCACCCTGAAAATACATTATAATTATATATTAAAGGTATTAAAGCTCCCGGACTACAGATACCCCAAGATTTTGGCGCGCCAAATAATGAAAAGAAATCTCTCATGGTTCAATGAAATTAAAACCTATTCTGAAAAATATAATATAATATAGATTTGAGTTTAGAAAATATTGCAGAAATAGATTTGTGGAAGAATGGTTTCAACAAAATAAAAACAGCTCTCTCTAATGAGATGAACTCACAATTTCAAGTTAAAATAGAGAACAGCACTTCTTTCAGTTTTTACGATAAACTTTGCTTTAATTTAGAGAGCGATAGTTATATAAATGATGATCAGTCGCTTAGTTTTATGAGGTGGATATTTAAAATAAGAGGTGACTTATTGAGCTTAAATTATAAGCACTTTAAAAAATCCAATCTAGTCTGTGAACTGTGTGGTAGAGATGAAAATGAGGACTTGCTTCACTTTCTAGCTATTTGCCCAGTGATGGCAGAATTAAGAAAGAAATATTTTAATATCTCTGTCCTCTCCACAAATGAGGTAATCGATTATTTAAATGGGAAAAATTGGAATATCTTGTTTAGTTACTGTAAATCGACTTATGCCCAGCGTCTTCTATTGTTAGCTAATTAAATTTAAACTGTTTTTTATGTTTTTTAAATGCAAAGTTTCTGTTAAAAATTTGTTCAAGTTTATTTTAGTTTATTTAAGTGCCAATAATAAACTCTACTGACGGCCGTTGGCCAAGTAAATAGTCTTTATAGGCAGTTTTAAATTCATATAATTGTACTAAATTGATATATGTATATGTATCTAATGAGAGATAATTTGTATTTGATTTAATTTGTTCCTAAAGGTTAATTGTATACTTTTAGTTTCTTTCATTAAACTTTATGGTTTTTTTATTTTCTATTTTTTTCTGTATTGTAAAGTTTTTGTGAAATTTGTATGTAAATAAAGACTTCTTCTTCTTCTAGTGGTATTCTAATACAGAACTATTTGTCATTTAAGACAGTATTTTCTGTACATACCATCTTCTGAAAGTTTCTATTATATATTTAAAAATGTTAGTACATGGTGTGTCATTTTCACTTTGAGCCACTGTATATTTCAAACCATTAATACCAAAACCGGTCTTTAAATTATTTAACTATAGCAACATTAAACTATAACTATGATTTGTAAGTTTTCATAAACAATAGGATATCCTAATCTAGTCTTTCCTAGTCTAGGTATCCTTTATCGAGACCAACGATTCTTTTTAAATTAGGTATATTAAATATTGTGTTACAGAGCTATATATAAAGAGCTTGAAAAAGAGATTAATAAAAAGTTTTAAAAAATACACTTTCTCCCAATTTTAAGTAGGTTCTAGGGGAAAAATGGTGACCTTTCACTAAGGTTCAGGTGTTTCCATCTATGTTGTCTAAAAGTCACTTAGTAAAAACTCTTAAGTCTAAAGGAAATTTCTAAATAATAGTTTAATAATCTGTAGAAAAAATAATAAAATAAGAATAATAATAATAGATTTGTTGTGGTTATTTTTCATTCATTTCATCTGAATAAAACGTTATTCATTTATTTATTTAATTAAAAAACACAAAACAACACAACTGTCTAATGCGCCCAATGTCAGTTAAAGCGCACATTTAATAAGACTTACTTATAATAAATTAAGAAATCGCGTTTAAAACGAAAAACATGCAGAAATCACGTGCAGAAAAAAATGTCACAACCAACAAAGAAGGGGAAATTTGCATGAGTGCAATATATGAAAATTAATATATATCCACATTTATTTAATAATATTAATTTCCATTTTGACAGGTTACCATGGAAATAAGTAAATAAACAAAAAATATAAATACATATTATACAGTATATAATAATATTGTAGGCCTGGTACTCTTCGCTTAGTTTCCACTACAGCATGCGCCTATACCACCTGGTCGTCCGCAAATAATACGCTGCTCACATAATAGTTATCTCTCACATGTAAACCCATTTGATAAAATCTTGGCAGTATTGAAAAAGCTTCAGAAAATTCCGATCCTACTTTAACTGAACATTAGTTAACTCCATTAAATCTTTAAATCACCGCAATCACAGACACATCAATTCCAGCTTTCCTTAACGGTCGCCAAAGGCGACTTTTCGGAAAGCTTCTTAGTAATAGAAGGGGGATCTTCTTAATACCGTATTTTAACAGCTCTTCATTTATTCCTGCTGGAACAGCTACATTATTATTATTTTCTGCTTTTATATATAAAGCACGTATACATATTAATAACATTATATTACTGAATCTCAAAAATATATATTTCTGATTGAAAAATACGTTTCAAATATCTATTACGATTGATAACATTAACATAGAAATTGAGAGAGGTCTTTTACAAGGTTAATTTTTACTTCCTCCTAATCCTAGTAACAGGAAGTATTGTAATCGCTATCAATCGTAAATTTTCGCTATCAAGATTTTACCGCCGGAAATATACGTCTTGAGTTTTTCCTGAGTCCAAAATAGTAGTTTTTAGACATTATTCACTCTGTGTGTGTGTGTGTGTGTGTGTGTGTGTGTGTGTGTGTGTGTGTGTGTGTATTCAGCATAACTCAAAAAGCGAAATTCACAGAGTCCAATCGAAAGTAACACAAATGGATTCTTCAGTTTTTTGCGATTTTCTCGAAAATGGCTGCAACGATAATCTTTAAAAATGGAATATTAACTAAATACACAAAGAGCTATAACTTTTATTTGTAACACTTTCCGGGAAAGCTTTTTTAAGCGGGGTTTTGGGGGGAGAGATGGCGTTAGGTTTTTATCTGTTATTTAGTTTGTTATATCAGGGGAGGGATTAACTTAGTGGTTAGCGCGTTGGACTCCCACGCGGAGGTCCCGGGTTCGCGTCCAATGCTACCTTTAGATTTTTTCTTCATAGGAGCCTCTTTAGCTCACTGTCCGGAGATGGACAGTCTTGTCTGTAGCGAGAGAACACTGTCAGGAGGCCGGCAGTGCACTGAGAATGCTCCGGGCGCTAATGACCATAGATGTTGAAGCGCCTTAAATTAAAAAAGAATAGAACAAACAAATTATTATATCGTTCTATTACCACCACAATAATTTCAATGAAACGTGATGCCAAAATTCCGAGTTTGAAAAAAAAATTGCTTACTAAACAGTTTTTTCAATACGATTCTCTTCAAAAAACACCGATGAGTGTCATTAAACTTGTTATACTAACTATACATACAGAGACCTATCACTTTTGTGTCACATTTTTTCGGAGAAAATTTATTTAAGGGGGGTTTTGCGGGAGGGAGAGCTTATGCTTTCCACAAAAAAGTCGCTGTATAAACAACTATCCATTCATGTAAATTGGAAGCAACTTAACATCTAGTAAGAATTATATGATTGAAGAGAAATAGTCAATTATAACTGTGTAAACTGTGGGAAGAGAAAATCGTGTACACACGCGGTTTTCTTTCTCTTATTGTTTGGAACTCAGCATTACGATTGTGTTCAAATTTTGGAAAGTGAATTTTCACCAGAAATACATGTTTTGAAATACAATGCACATATATATATACATCATATACACCCTACAGACACAAACATAAACACGCATACATAAACACATTTCTGAAAACCAGTTTTTCTAACTCAGGGCAGCACGAAAAGTGTATTTCCGGTGAACGCTCGATATCAATAATTTAATACGATCGCAATAATTCCTGTGACCAGGTAAGGAGAGAGTAAAAGTTACCAATATATATTGAAACTGCTTGAAAAAGAGATTAATAAAAAGTTTTAAAAAAGACAACTTTCTCCCAAACTGAAGTAAAGGTGAAATAATGATAATATTTTTAGAAAATACCAAAAAAGCAGAGCACAATTTAGACAGACAAACAAACTAAAACAACACTACTATACTTACGTAATAAATATATGATAGAAATAATATTTTTTATAATCACAATAGGTGGGTTCCAACCCTCTATACATATATATATATTGCTGCCTCAATGCACCCCAACTTTGAGAAATGCTGCTCTATCCAAGCATGAAAACAAAAACAAGCATCAATAAATTTGAGAGGGGAAAGAATATATCAAATGAAAAACAAAAAACAAAAAAACAGCGATATATCAAAAAGAAAGTTTTTCATAAAATGAGAAAAATATAAGTAAATAATGGAATAGAATAGCAGGGGCGGGTTTAATGTAGTTTGGTGTAGTGGTTATGAGTATGGACTTATTACTGGAAGGTTCCCAGGTCCGTGTCCCACGTTTAACTGCAAAATTTATATATTAGTTTCTGAAAAAAATGTTATTTCATAAAAATTAGTCAAATATATGCTTCCACCCCTAAAAAAATAGGCATCACTTTACTAATGCAAATAATAATGTTAGATTTTTATCGTAGGACAAATTTAAGAAAGCAAGAATTTATCAGAAAAACTTGAAATTTGTTGCAAATCAACCTAGAAATTATACCAAATCGAAACCTAGCCTTTTTACTTTCTCTTACTGCTGTAAAGAGAAAGAATTACGATTACGAGAAATTATCGAAATTGAGTTTTCACTGGGAATAAATTTGTGTTTCCCTTGAGTGTGAAAATGTGGTTTTTAGAAATTGGTCTGAGTTCGTGCGTGTATCTGAGTGTAATCAGCATAATTCAAAGATGGAAAATCGCAGAAAGTGCAAAAAGTATTTAGTTTAAATGCTATCAGGGGACACGACAATATAGTTTGTATTAAAATCGTCCATCAGCCATTACTGATTCATTTTACTGAATGGATTTTTCAGTTTCTGTGGATTTTCTAAAAAATGGGTCAAACGATTTTCCTTTAAATTATGTATCTGCATACACTATAAATATGTAGATGTGTGACTTTTGTTTGAAAAATTCATTTAAGAAGGATTTTGGTTGAGGGCTGGGGTTATGTTTCAGTGACAAACGCCATTTCAATTTATTATACTGTTACATTATCAACGAAATATTAATTATGAATATGTATGATGCCAAAATTTCGAGATAGAAGAAAATGGATTCACCAGAAGTGCAACTTTACTGAGCAGTTTTCTTTTTCTGTTTTTTTGTGACTTTCTTCACAAACACACCAACGGGTATGTTATTAAACTTGTTATACCAACCATACATACAGAGACCTATCACTTTTGTTTGAAACAGTTCTGCGAGGAAATTTATTTTAGAAAGTTGGAAGGTGCTGCTCCCTCAAAAAATGTGAAAACTACTAAACATTTGTAAAAATTATATGTTTTGTAAACTTAACTGTTTAAACTGCAGTGAGAGAAAGTCGTGGGGTGTTTCACACCGGATTTTATTACTATATATAAAACTGAGATGTCTGTAACAAATTCAGTTTTATTGTGATGCTGAATCAATGGGAATGGTACTTTTTACAAAACTTGTCACCACAATCATCACCTAGTATAAAATATGATAAATCCTGAAAAAGACCAAAATGGTGTTGAAAAGTTTAGTTACGAAAATGTCGGCTGCTGTGCAGACCAAATTATCGTAAATCTCGTTATCCAATAATAGAAGATATCTATTAAAAACGATCAATTATAAAACGCAATTTTCTTTGAAGTTTGTATGTTAATTATAATTCAACCCTATACACTATTAACTTCCCTTCCAAGTTTTAAAATTTGCGTAAATAACTGGAACACATAAACATCAAAATAGTTTGATACCACCCATTTAGTTTTTCCTTGAGAAAACTAAAAGATAAATTAACCACAGAACAGTTTTACAACACCGACTTCGACGTAGAAAAATAAAATTAATCTACATAGGAAATTGCAAGTTCGGTTTTAAACATCATATAACCACGACCATGAAGGCTAATTATAAGCAAGTTTCTTCTAAGGAAGTAATAATTTTTATGTGTAAAACACACTGGTATTTATGTCAACCCAGTATGGATAAATAAAATAAAAAAATTAAACCGGAAATTGTTTACAAAAATACTAAACTTGTCAACACTATGTTTATTAACTTAATGAAAAAGTGTTCAAAAATAAATATATTCCATGAGTGTATGAACAATCAAGTAGTTGACAAGTGACGTATTTAAGAAACATATATAACTTTGAAAGACTGGTGATATAAATATATCGAATACATATATTTATAGTAAAATAACACAAATTTAATTTTAGTTTTATTATAGCCAATTAACTCTATTACTGACGTGACAATCTGACAGGTCCTGTACAATAAGGCTCTATATGTTACAAATGTTTATTTTTGTATATTCCTAGACTTCTGTAATTCTTTTTTAGTCCACATTTTCTGTCTGGCTTCTGGTATCTATAGTTAAATTGTTAAAAGTGGGTATACTGCTCAAATCTTTCAAGACTTGGTACTATGATGGCTACAAATAGGTATAGTTTTCTGATATTGAATATTTTGAAACAATTACTGTCCCCCTAAACTTCAAACTGACATAATTACTCATCTAATCCAAGATTTATTTATTAGATATTTATCCTTCCATTTTTGTCCACCTCCGGTTTAAATATATCTTCTATTACACATACGACGGAATCACTGATACCTGTAAACTCTTTGTTATTTCGTATTTCCTTCACACCACATTACACGGATAAAAATCAATTATCCGATCTCTCCCAACTTCATATATTCATCCTGACCTATCATAACATTCCTTATTAATTAATTGGCTAGTGACGCTATAATAAAATACGAAATATACATTTCCAAAAAGAAACTAAACACTGAAACCTAAATAGCTACTGTTATGGAACCGTGATGGACAGTGCTGTCTGTAACGAGAGAACATTGTCAGGAGGTTGGCAATGCACTATGAAGGTTCAGGGCCCAATTGTAGTATCACTTTCAACAACACGACTTATATATATAATTTTTCTCTTTTAATTTCCCATTTACTACATCTTAATACACTGCTCTTTAATTAATAATTAATCACTAAGCACACATGATATTTGTCATTTGTTTTAACATAAAAATTTCAGACTATACTAGCCAAATAGTGCACTAACCTTTCCTATTTTTACTTAACTAAATTCTAAATTCAATCCTATATATATATATATATAGATATATTTATATTTATATTTAGAACAAACAATAAACTTATAAACAAAATATGCACACATACAGAAACAACCAGTCTGTATGACAAAAGTGGTATATACAAACTCTCTTGCCCCGAATGCAATAGTACGTACGTAGGCCAGACCGGAAGACGCCTCAAAGACAGGTTTAAAGAGCATGTACGCTCATACAAATACAACAAAACCGACTCTACTTATGCTAACCACCTTTTAAAGAACAATCACGAACCACAAAGTATAGAAAAAACAATGGTCCTATTACACCAAGGCACAAAAGGAAGACGAATGGACATTTTAGAAAAAATAGAAATATACAAACACAAGACTATCCACAAAAACATAATGAATGACCAAATAAATTATAATTCAGACACACTCTTTAAGGTCATTCCTCACACCTAACTGTATTACAAACATACCGCCAAACTAGTATAAAAGACATCTATGCATATATACATTCACACACACACACACACACACACATATGTTGTATAAATATATGTGTATATATAAATATATATGCTCACAAAAAAAAAAAAAATTGCATGCTGCATGCACCGTTTGTTAAATTCTAACCTGTAGAACTAAATTTTCTTCTGCTTTCCCCGATTAAAGCACAGATTATTTGCATGATATATTTGAAATAGCCTACCGTGCCCTATTAAAAATACCTTTACAAATCCCACCACATCATATTCTTAATGTAATTTAAATATAAATTAATATCATTTAAAATAAACATGAAAAAATAATAACGCACACATTTGATTTCCTTTATTACTAATTTAAAATCATCACCAATTTGCTGTTTGTTACCACCTTCTTACATATCAATTTACTTACATGTTCTCTCATATTAACCCTGCTTCTTTTTCACATTTATTTCTTACTTGAACAAATTTTCACTGTCCATAAACTTTGCATTGCCTTTCTTTAAAATTCATCCATTAATTGTCTTTCCTTAAAATTTATCTACTCTTATTAGTACAGTTTACTCCTGAAATGACTTATCCCCCCCCTAATAAAAATGACTTGATAAAACACTGAGCATACTTAACAACACTATTAAAATTTAGTTATAAAGTATCCTTCAAAACATGCTATTTATTATACACTATTTTCTAATGCCTAATCAGAACTTATAATTTCACATTGTCATGAAACACACATACATAGTAACATAACTTTATAACCTTCCCACATATATGCAACCAACAAGTGTGAGATTACAGAAACATTTCGTTGAAGTGAAACTCTCTACACGAACTTGGTGAATTTGCTCTGACGATCAATGAATATCCGAAACCGGTCAGGAACAAAACCTATATGCATGCCACGAAGGATAAAATACAGGACAAACAATCCTTATACCTTATATTTATATTTACCACCAGCGCTTCTGATACGAAGAGGCACTAATTGTCGGTCTTGGTGCAATTTTCATTCACTACCTATTACTTGCTGAAAGGCAAACTAAAACCCTACAACTCGAGTTTTCGCGAGTTCACGTTTACCTATCCTGACGGTAAGTGTATTGCATCTGAACATATACAGTGTTAAGGGTAACTAAACGTAACGATCCATTTGTAAGAAAATTTGTTAATTATAGCATTTTATTAATGCGATGGGAGAAAGTGATGTGAGGATTTTGCATCAGATTTGCTTTTGGTTTTAAAACAGTGTAGATTCTTTTACGGGACAATGCACCGCGATTTGAAAGATCTATTGTGCCTCCACTATAGCATTCTCAGGGCACCTCCTGTCAATATTCTCTAGCTGCAGATAGCACTGTCCATTATTGAGCAGTATACTTTAGAGGCTCCTAGGAAGAAAAAAATCTAAGGATAGCACAACTGGACTCACCTCCGCGTGGGAGTCTAGTGTGCTATCACTACTCTAATCCTTTCCTTAAAACAGGTGTACCAAATACAGTAGTATTCTTTATTGGACTGGATTCGCTTATCTTCTCATTGTGAAAGTCACCAAGGATTTTCCTTTATAAATATATACAACGAGGGAACTGGTGCGAGAATCAAAAGGGGGGAAAGAAGAGGGAACAGAGCAAAATCCACACAAACACACCAGATACACGTTCACAAGCCTATACATATACTTTTTTGTTAATGTATAATAATACTCTGTTTTTGTAGTCGCATAGTCACGTCGGTGAGGGTGTTAGGGTAGATTTCAGTGGAACAGTGTGAACAAGGGCTATACTGTACGGATTTAGTTCTACTATATACAATGGCACAGTGGAATGCAGCAGCTAAAAGGGGGAAACTAAAGGTGTTCCTGCTATATGTATACTAGTAGAAAATCCCAGCAGTTTGGTAAGCTTAACCAGTTCTCCTGTTTCATGCAAATAAGAAGAAAACTAACTCCACCACCCACACTCCGCGCTCCAGCCAACTCACACTAAAATACAGCTACAACCAAATTCACATAAAACTAGGTTCCAAGGTTTGTGGCTCCATTGCACTCCCTTTCCCCCGGCTGGTAAAGTCCTGTTTTAAACCTTATATTACAATAAAACAAGTTTCCCACTAATGGCGATCTAACTACAAAATAACTTTATATATATATAAACAATCGACGTGTATTTCTAGATGTCGTTATTCATTTTTAAACAGGCGTCACCCCTTTTTAAATCATTAATGCCCATGAAAACTCTTGAACTTTAACGCACAACTTAGAAACTTAATAAATAATTTATTTAATCCAAACTACGAGTTGGTAGCAAACACTTCACAATCCTACAGCCAGTCTGGACCTCCCTGCATTCACCTGCTTCACAAGATAATTGTCAAATGAAAAAATATATAATTTTAGAAAATTTATCCCTTTGAGTTAGAAATTAGTTTATGTATTAAATTCATAAATTAAATATAATATTTTACTTTTTTCTAACCTCTTGTATCAACCAATCTTACGTTTCGTCCAGATATATGTTCAGTTAATATACCAAGTATAATAATGAAACATAATGGTGTATTTAAGGAGAAAACCGTAGAGAACTAAAACAAAAAAATTTGGTGTGAAACACACACACACACAACTTTCTCTTACTCCTGTTCTCAAAATTATAATTGACAAATTTTATAGTTTGTGTACCAAATTTAATGAAAATCGTCGAAAACTGAAAAAACTGTTCAGTAAAAGCGCACTTCTGGTTTACTAATTTCTTTGAAACTCGGAATTTTGGCCATCTATTTATTTCTAATTAATTTTCTTTGGATGATAGAATTGTATAATCAACTAGGACAGTACTTTAAAAAAAACATAACCCCACCCCTCCCCTAAAAATGCTCTTAAATGAATTTTCCCAGGGAAATGTTTTAAATAAAAGTTGTAGATCATTGTATGTTTAGTTCACATTGAAAGTTTCAAGAAAAACGTCGGAGCCATTTTTGAGAAAATTGCAAAAAAGAGAAAAAAAATCATTAAGTAAATTGGTAAAGTAAACGCACTTCCGGTAATCCGATTTTCTAG
Source organism: Triatoma infestans (assembly GCA_011037195.1). Classification (NCBI taxonomy): domain Eukaryota; kingdom Metazoa; phylum Arthropoda; class Insecta; order Hemiptera; family Reduviidae; genus Triatoma; species Triatoma infestans. Next base: position 75,238 of record JAAEAF010007268.1, read on the forward strand.
GAGTAAGAGAAAGTAAAAAATTAAGTACTTGCGGTTGGCCAATTTTCCCCAAAAATTTATTGTTTGATCCCCCGTTAGCATTTAAACTAAATATCAAGGATCAGAGACATTTTCCGTGGTAGCCTGCTTCATTTTGTCGTCTTGCTTCATTTTGTCATCTTCATCTTCATTTTGTGGCCATGCTTCATTTTGATGACCACAAAATGAAGCAGGCTACCACGGAAAATGTCTCTCATGCTTTCCAGCTATACGGAACCTACCACCATAACAATAAATATCAAGGGTGTATCAGGCAACTAATTGTCTACCTATTTTTTAATCAATGATCCAAAAGAAAACACCAAAAAAAAATTTAGAATATTGGAAAAAATTCATTAAAAGATTCCTTTTAAAAAATCAACCTGGTGTGAAACACTCACACAACGTTATCCCACTGCAAATGTCATAAAGTTATTGCTAGTTTATTATTTAACTTTCTCTGATAGCCACCATCCCTCACTTTGTCTTAATGGTACTTCACTTTATTATTCTTAATCTAATAATGTTATTTATCCGTTTAATTAATGACTATATTATTTTTTAACATGGTAAAACTTTGTTTCATTCAACCATAATACTACTAACCCTCTTGCTTATATAAAATAGTTTAAAACATAATGCATGATAATTATTCATAAAATCCATTTCTTTCCTTTGTTTAATGTATTCAATTTAACACTACCACAAATTTACCTTTTTCAACGAACATTTTGCCTAATTCATTATATTAATCCATGCATTGATACTTTTTATATTGCAATCTAATTTATGTACAACAACTTCCTCAGACGGTCAAACGACCATGAGTAGGTCTAATCTGGATTTATTATATGCCGATGTATTGTTAAAATATTTGAATAAAGACTGTTATTATTATTATTACCAAGTTTGAACTTTCCATGATTTTTCGTTTTTTGAGCCACACACACACACACACACACACACACACACACACCATATTTAAAAACAAAAAAACACTTTTTTTGGGCTCAGAAGACCTTCCCTTCATTATCACAATAACTTCCACTTTACCAGAAGTATGTGGGAAAAATCGTCGTTGCCAAGTAAAAGTACATTTTATGGATTGTTATTAATTTTCAACTTTATTTAAAACAGAATCAAATATTAATTATTTTTTCATTTATCACGGATGAGAAATGCGAACCGTTTGGGTGGGGGAGGAAGGGTTCACACAATTATTTTTCTCAATAAATCCTGATTTAACTCTCAATCAATAAATTGTCATAATGGAATGGACAGCTTATTTTTTTTATCCTAATCAAGAAACAGAAAAAGTTGAATAAACTGTAACCAATATCATCTTAAATAAAGAGCAATGTTTAATTAATGAAGTTGCTCATGAAATTTTGGAAAAATTAGAATTTAGAAATAAGCTCACGCCGGAAAAGAAAGAGAAAGTTGTTTAAAAATATTGGCAGGAGGGAGTACAAATTAATGATCGACTATATTCTGAAATTATTCTTAATTTAGATTCCAATAAACGTCCGAATACAACATATTAATAGAAACGTAAATAAATATTTTAAATAATCGTGCATTCAATATGTTTATTAGTTAAATTATAAGTGAATAGTGTTAATTTAGCTAACTGTCAGCAAGGACAGTTGAAGAGAGAGGGAAGGTGTTAAGAGTTACAGTGAGAGAGAGAAGGATTTAATCTTGATGAAAAATTTGAAATTATAATAATGATTTCAACATCTTCTATTAAATTTGAAATGAAGGCAAATTTAGGCTGTATCAAGTGGTCTTAGTATATTTTGAATGAGCTAGGAGGTTTAGATACACCATCAGAGTGGGTGCCAAGTACACTGGCTTATTTGAGGAGCCTCTTGAATATATGAAAAGTTATCTCTCTTGCTTCTCTCTCTTTCTCTCTCTCTATCTTATTCTCTAAATATGTGAAATTTGTTTCGAAGAGGTGGGTGTATGGTGGGAGTGAATTTAATACAAGGCATGCTCAATAATATGCTTTATCATGATGCCTTACAGTATTATTTTATAAATTTATAAAGGTGTAAATTTAGACAATCGCTTTGAACTTCTAAAATCATACAGTGCAATGAAAAAAAAAACAAAACTAATTAATTAAATACTTTAACTTATACAAAGACCAAAGTTTTTATGGTATTAATAATTATGAAATAAAATTAACTAACTTGACTTTATGATTCAAAAATGAAATTCTTTGTAAAATTTCTAATGAAGATTTTATATTAATTTCATTACTTTTATTAGAATTTAAATTTAGGGATATAGTTTAATTTATTGTTAAATTTAATAATTATAAGCGAATTTAATGCATCTCTCTCTTATTTTAAATTTGCTAAATGAATAATTAAATTTGAATAACTAAGAGAAATCTGGTATAAAAACCGTTTAGCTTTTCTCTTATACAATTTACAAAGATATAACAGACGAATATTCTTGGAAGTTAGTATATTTTCTGAACATTTAATTCGCTTCAATATTATACCGGGTGGAAGAAAATCTAAACTATAAAAAACGACGATTTACGAGATATGACCCCTCCCAGCTGGCCCAAAATGCCACTAAAAAAATACCAATTTTCTCTAAAAAAAAAATGATTACAATAAAAGTGATTAGATCCATTATATGTGGTATCTTTACTATCGAAAAAATTATGAGAAACTGAGAGAAAAATAAAGCGATCTGAAAGCAACATTTTCAATCTATCGATTTTCTTTAAATTCTAATTTTTGTAACGCACATATGATTCTTATTTCTTGATTTTAAATTGTATTAATTATAGTGAGTGAAAGGCGTGGTGTGTTTTACACCAGATATTTTTATAGTAAAAGTACTACCAGTTCCATTTCTTTAGAAGTTTAATATTAAACTAAGAATTTAGGGGTCGCTTCTCGACTTAACTATCGCGGATTTCCAGATAAATGGATCGAATCTCATAAGAAGTTATTATGCTAGTTTCACTTAGTCTTACTCTTAGTAAGAGGAAGTATTGTAATTGCGTCAAATTTTCGATATCAAGTTTTCAAGGGAATTACACCTTTTGAGGTCTCGAGAGTCCAAAAAAGGGGATTTTGAAAAATGGTGTGTGTGTGTGTGTGTGTGTATGTGTGTATGTATGTATGTATATAGGTATCACGATGGGATCCGACAGTAAGTTAGTAGTCAAAATTCCTAACGAAGTACTTGTAGTGAAAGTAGCAATTAGGAAAAATAAATTTGGAAAAATAGTGAATTTTGACAATATTTTAAGTGAAATAATTTTGGAAAATAAAATCGTGAATTTACCTTCAAATATAGTGTATTTTAGAGTCAGGTACTATTAAATTAAGGTCAGTGCTACTGAAGAGACACAAGGGGCTAAAATCCGTTAGAGTCAATGCAACTTGGCCAACTGTTTTGTAGGAGAAAAATCCCCCGTTAGAGCAGTGCATTCTTTAAGCAGTCTAAACTCTGCACTCAATCAGACCGTCTGAATTGGACATTCAACCAGAACACTTGTGTCAAAAATCGCTCTCTTAGCCAGTTATAAGAGTATTGCAATTTAAACTAGATAAATAATTGATTTTATAAACATAATATTGTGATATTGAAAAGTATTTAAAATTCTTTGAAAAGATAATATATTTAATTCAATCTAGCGGTGCTTTCTTATTTATCTCTTATTACTTCTCTTTAAACATACACACAAGCCCTTTACAAAACCGCTTACGCCTCAAGCTTCTACTACTACAACACATCACACCAATAACATTCATACTACTTTACTGAATGGATTTATCAAACTTTTTGCGATTTTTTCGTAAAAGGGTCAACAGTTTACTTTAAACTTGTTATATTAACTATACATACAAAGATGCTAAACATTTATTTAAACCTTTCACTGGGAAAATTTATTTAAGGGAACCTTTAGGGATATGGCTGGTTTAAGTTTTCTACTAAAGTGCTATTTAATTTTATTACATAATGTATCATCTAAATAATATTAATTGGAATTAAATATGTTGCCAATATTTTGATTTGAATAAAATCGGTTAACCGGAAGTACATGTTCACTGAAGTTATAACAATTTTTTTTTCAATTTCATCCATAAAAACACAGATAAATTTCATTAAATTTGTTGCACTAACTATGAATACAGAGCCTATCACATTTATTGGAAGTTTTTTTTTTCAAGCGAGTTCATTTAAGGAAGTTTGGGGCAGGAGGAGTGTATACTTGGTCTCAAATATGTCGTTTTATTAAATTTACATTCTCCCATTAATATGAAATAGAAGACAAACATTTAGTCAATCTCATAAGTCTGAAGAAAATTTGTCACTTGCAACTCTGTAAACTGTAGTAAGAGAAAGCTGTGTGAGTTCTTTACAGCAGATTTTTTTCGTTTACAATGGTTTCAGGTATTCGCCTTACTTATTTGTAGTGGGAATGACTTGATAAGCTGAGTGAGGTCTTTTATTGTCCTGACAATACTATAGTATTTACACAACTCCTGACAAACGCACATTGAATGTCTTACTTATTTGTAGTGGGAATGACTTGATAAGCTGAGTGAGGTCTTTTATTGTCCTGACAATACTATAGTATTTACACAACTCCTGACAAACGCACATTGAATGTCTTACTTATTTGTAGTGGGAATGACTTGATAAGCTGAGTGAGGTCTTTTATTGTCCTGACAATATTATAGTATTTACACAACTCCTGACAAACGCACATTGGATGTTTGGGGGTAATGTTTCTATGTCCAAACGGTATGGCTAATGGGGCAGTTTTCCTGGCGACGTCTGACCGACAACTCATGTATTTATTTGATTTTATTTTTTTAGAGGTATTTTCTATGCTAGATAGTTGCTCTCGTCGCAAGCTGACCTCTCCATTTATTTTTTTATCCTTAGCATCCAACTTTGTGAGTCCGTATCCGATCAAGGACTCCCTAACTGCTTTCCACCAAGTCCTAGGCTTTCTTCTTTTTCTTCTTCTCTCAACTTCCAAACAAACACTACCTTCGGCATTCTGTTTTCATCCAGTAAGTGTCCAAACCATTTCAGCTGCTTTGCTTGTATTACTTGAAGGATATTGGTGCTTACTTTTAGCTCATTACCGATGTCTACGTACCCTAGGTTGCCTTTTCTTGATTTCCCGACCGATCTTCTTTTACTTTTATTAAGCGTCCAAGTTTCTGCACCATATATGATAACTTAGTCTCGAGAACGAGGCTATATGGCCACTCATATATGGACTAAATTGATAATCTTATTAAATATTTCTACGGTGTCAATATTATTAGTATTGTAACAATTTTATTAAATAACACAAATCTTATCAAGATAACTTGGTCTTCCATTATATGTCAAAAGAACTTGACATATGACCTCAATATTGAATCAAACATCACAGTCATCTTTTTGTATAAAAGATGATAATTGACAGTTTTTATAATTTTAGTAATTAATGATTTATTATCCACTAATAAGGGCTCAATTAAATAAATGATAATAAAACAATAGAAAACATTTATTATATTTAATATATGCATTCAGGTCAATATGATTACTAAATGTTGATTAGATTATAAAGTTCGAGACTTGGAAGTTTACAATTCCTATTTCGCTGGGCTCCCACAGCAACTGTCTGTTTTGTCCACAAAAGTAGAATTCTATCAAACCAACTGTATACTAATAAATCTACCTGGCTGTTTAACCGCTTATTATAACCGTAAAACAACAACAGTATCTGTTCGTTTAATATTATATCACAAACTATCAACAGACGACATCCTATTAGTATTGTTTCATTTACAACCGACGTCTCTCTCTCTCTCTCTCTCTCTCTCTCACACACACACACACACACACATACACACACAATAATTATTGTCTGCTATTTTATCCGTGGTGGCATGCATATTAAATTTGTTCCTGACCGGTTTCGGATTTACATAATACAACTAACAAGTGTGAGTGTAACAGAAACATTACGTTGAAGTCAACTGTTTACAAGAACTTGGTGAATTTGCTCTGAGGATGGATGAAAATCCGAAACCGGTCAGGAACAAAATCAATATCATTGCGGAACCAATCCACATTTTCAACAATTATTGCATTATGATTTCCTAGAAAATGTAATAAAGGTATTGAATTCTACAAATATTAGTTCCAAGAAGAAATTTAAATTTCAGATCTTATTAGATGGCAGTAGGGCACAAGGTAAAAGCAGCCAACTGTGAATAGAATGCATAATTTAGAAGTTCCAAGAGAAACGTTTTCAATGTTCTATGTTAGTTAGCGTACTGGGAACAAAACCAGAGACAATATTGCAGTGACATATAATCCACAACTCTCCTGGAATAATTAAATGGAATGTAGCCTTTTTTCACAGAACTATAAAGTAACTCAGAAGGTAAAATGCTTTACACAATATTACACAAGAAATAAAAATCTGGCCAAAAGCACTCACACAACTTTCTCTAATTAATACAATTTAATCAGAAAATTCTCCTTAAAATTGCAACCTTACGTTTAGTTGGGCTGGCCATAAAAATGGTGGAGGGGATTCTACTTGTATATCTGAGCGACCTTATGTGGAATGAGTGCCCAATGCCAGAACTAAGAAAGCTTATTAAAATTTAAATTAACTGACAGGTCCCCAATACCCCTATAAAATAAATTTTTTTCAGACAAATGTTTCCAATACACGTACTTCACGTATCCTATATATGAAGCAAACATTCCAAGTTTAAAGAAAACCGTTGTAACCGTTTTCGAGAAAATTCCCCCAAAAAAATTCATAAATCTATTCCGTAAAGTTGCACTTCCGGTTAACCGTTTTTCTTCACATTTAGAATCTCATCAATGCTTCTAATATATAGTAATATTAGATAGGTGACAAAACAATACATTATACCGAAGTGTACCCTTAGAGGAAAGTACAACTTTATTGTTCCCTAAGAACCCTCCCTAAAAAATCAATTTTTCCGGATAGGTATTTATTACGAAAACGAATATTAAAGAAAATATTTAGCACATGATTAACAGCGACGAGGATCCTACAATTTATTGTAGTGGGGAAATTCAGGTGAGGGTGGATAATAAAGAAGGAATGAAGGAGTAGTTTAACTTTTTACAGCAACCTTATTTACTCACTCTATCCATATCTCTCCCCATTGAAATGTAATTGGTGTGCTGTTGTTTAGTGCTGTGTGTGGCACGAGCGGTTTAGTTAAGGGCTTGTGTGTATGTTTGAGATAGAGATAGATGTATTAAGAAATATTCAAGAAAACACTGGTAGATTAAATTAAATATATTATCTTTAAAGATATTAAAATATTTTACAATATCACAACTATTAGTTTATAAAATCAATTATTTATCTAGATTAAGTACAAAGCTCTTATGTTTTAACTTATGACTGGCGCTGGTGCTAAAAGAGCGAAAGACAAGTGTTCTGATTGAATGTCTATTCCAGACTGTTCTTATTTGATAGCAGAATATAGACTGTCTTGAAAGAATGCTTTCTCTTCGTAGTTCAAATCCTTTCCAATAATGCTGGTATGTCTGGAGGGAGTGTATTCTTTTATCCTAACTGTTACTTGTCCCTTTGTCTCTTCAGTAGCATTGACCTAAATTATAGTACCTGGCTCCTTTCCCCTTCACTAAAATACACTATTTGAACTAGCTAAAATTCACAAAATTATATTATTAAACTATTTTCAAAATTCTTATTTTCTTTCATTTCTTTCTTCCACTACACCATCTTCAACACACTACAAGATAATATCTTCATCAATTTGTATTTAAGAGATTTTTATCCTGACAAAATGAACCAGTATCATTCCCATACAACTTAGCCTGCCAAGTTCCTGATAATCTGTACTAATTTCCTCTTATAGGAGGAAAAAATACCTGGTATAAGAAAAAAACCTCCAAACAACTTTCTCTTATTGCATTGTTACTATGGTAATAATGAGAATATTTCTTGCTGCGACTTTTCGTTTTTGAGATATTCTGTTAGCACTCACACGTACATACACCACACTCACACACACATACAGATCAATCATTCGCTTAAAACATCTTTCTCGTACTTAGAGGACCTCAAAACATGGATTTCCGGTGACAAAACACAATTTCGAAAATTTCACACGATCGCAATACTTCCTCTTACTTCCTCTAGTAAGAAAATGTAAAAAGTACTAGAGATCTTGCAATTATGTGGGAATCAAAATTTGTAATTAATTAATGCATTAAATTTTATTGCAATTAATGAGTTTAAAAAAAAAATGGGGTCACCAAAATGAAGAAATAGTATTTATATATTAAAACAATTATTTTCATATTTGGACGAATAATTTGAGTTGGCAATGTAGTTCCATTAGTTTTATTAACATTTAGCATATTCATTGTTATTATTATATTATACTTTATAGTAATGTTTGTCCCATATGTTTTATTATTTCTTCTTTCATTATTATTGTTATCAAATTGACATCTCCCATTTCTATGATTGTACAGGCTAATGGATACAATAAATAAATACAGAAACAAATTAATATTAAAAACTATTACTGAATGAACTTTAACCTAATGTCACATTAATATTAAACAATGATATTTCTGCTTCACACCAGTTTGTTTGCTTAAATTTGCTTCCTCGATGTTAATCTATTATTTATTTATATCATAAGAGAAATGGATGTTAGAGAAGGAGAAAATAGGAAGGAAAGAAAGAAAACTCATCTAACTCAATGAAGAAGTGAAAAAGTCTAATCAGAAAATTGTATCAAACCGCCCTCTAGAGAGGGATATAGTACTCAGTAGTCACTTGATCTAATAGATGTAGGACCTCCGCCATCAACTAGCTTTTGATGTACGTTGGCGTCTTGTACATACACCCTTTTTACTGATATATGTCTATCTATTTAGTTAAGTGGGTAATATATTTTAATATAATCTATACAGTAAATAAAAAAAAAAAACATGTGTGGTACATAATAAACAAAATAAATAAATACCTTTGGTACGAATACATTTAGTAAACATTACTGCATTTTGCTAATCGATATACTAATTCGATTTCGGCGAAAATAGACTTTTTTATTTTCTCTTACCTCTCACACGAGGAAGTATTGCGATCGAGTCAAATTTTTGAAAATGAATTTCCACCGGAAGTATTTAAGTTTTTGAGGTCCCCGGAGAGAGAAACAAATCTTTTTTAGGGAATGATCATCTGTATGTGTGTGTGTGTGTGAACGAAATATTTCAAAAATGAAAAATCGCAGGAACTTGGTATTCCGCTTAGGTATCTGACACAAAGGTTTCGGGCAATATATATCAACCAAAAATGCGACTGATGTTATTTTTTCTTTGCGTTTTTTGTGATTTTCTCCAAAAACGGCCCCAACGATATTCTTTAAAATTCGTATACTATTTACAACATAGATACCTATCACTTTGATTTGTAACAGTTTCCTGGAAAAAAAATAGTTTGTAGGGTGTGTCTTTGGAGAGAACTAGCGTTATGTTTACCTCTAAGGTACAAAGTTCAGCAAAATTCTATAGTTGAAGATATTCAGATAACATAAGAAATGCAACTTTTACAGAATAGGATTTATTTTGGAATGTTGTCGAAAACGGCTGCAATGATTATCTTTAAATGCTGACTATACAGATAAAATTCTATAACTTTGAATTATAAGATTTTTCCGTCAAAACTGATTTAGAATGTCTCGCGTACAATTGGTGGCGTTACTTGAGTTCCATCAATGCTATTCTGGATTACAATGTATCTACTAGAAATGACTACGTGAGCCAAGGGTGCCTACCAAAATGTAACCTCCACTCTTCAATTTATGTTAAAGTATCTGAGAAAAAATTCCAAGTTTAAAAAAAAAAAAATTCAATTTTATAATTGCGTTAACTGCAGTAAGAGAAAGTCGTGTTAGTAAATTTCCATATTACAAAAAAAAAAAAAACCTGTAGCGCAACGTCCGAGACGACGATATATGGGGGGGACGCCGCAGCCTCCTCGCCGTTTAGTTCTGAACTTCGCTTCCTAGGTGGCGTTACCACTGTAGCATCCCAGTTTTTTTCACAATGCGTGGTCAACACCGACCTTGCCCTCACGGGAATTGAACCCTGAATTCTCGTGCCAAAGGCAAGTGCGCTAACCACTAGACCAACACGTGAGGACATTAGTTTCTTTCACACCAGATTTTTTTTTTTTATGGCTTATCTCGGTCATGTCATATGTCACTCGGAAGCCCAATATAATTAAGATTTTTCAGGCATAAATGTTGTAATTAATGCCCAAAAAAAATTCTTTTAGACCTGAACAGTAAAAGATTGCAAAAATCCAAATACAATGTAGGCATTCAAAATCAGTATTGAGCCACACCCTGTATATTACAGTACGCTTGAATGATTGGTACTTAGTTACAGAATCTGATCCAAATTTGTCTGTATCAAATTTTATGTAATGCAGCTACGGCTCACATGCACTTGACAGATCATGTCTGGTAGTTGATGATATTAACAAGTGAAAATTCATCAAAGATAGAATTTATATATCAAACAATAGTAGTCAATTGTTTAATAGCTTGTAACAATTGATAATTTTCTTTATTGTAATGATTGTCATTATCAACAACTTGTCAATTAAATTAAAAGAAGAAAAGATCTATTATGTATCTATGAAATGATAAATCTGTGATATTATCTATAAATAATTATGATGCAATTCAGAAATATTTGTTTATGACTTAAGTTCAACATTTTTGTTTGAGTGTGGGCGTCAATACGAGTTATGAATTTCCAGACGCCAAAAAAGCTTAGTTTCTGAATCAATTCTGAAGATAAACGCGGACAAAAAAAATGTGGTGTGATATAATCACTTCAGTATTGCTACCAATGCAATTATATTAAACAAAAAATTCAACTTTTCAATTATATTCAACTTTTCTCTAAACTTGAAATTTACTTATTTGTACCAGTTGGTGGGGGGAGAGAGAGTACCTAAACAGACAGATAGAGATGTGATTGAAGAGAGCGCCAATGGTATTCAACAAACACACTTGAAATTGAACGTCTAAATTAAGGAAGGGATTAGCTCAGTACGCGCTGGACTAGCAACGCGGAGGTGACGGGTTCGAGTCCAGCTGCTGACATTAGATTTTTTCTTCCTAGGAGCCTCTCTACAGCTCACTGTCCGTTGATGGACAGTGTTGTTTCTAACGAGAGAACACTGTCCGAATGCCGGCAGTACACTGAAAAGGCTCCGAACTTTGGGGTAGCTATATGGGCCCCAGAAGTGCTTTGGATAGCATAGCGCTTGGCCCCTCCACACAGGGAAATAAAAAAAAAAGGCTAAATTTCTCCAATCTGATGCAGAAAGCACTTATAATATTCAACAAATACACTTGAAATTGTACGTCTAAATTCCCCAGTACCCATCAGAACCCAAAACAAACTATCTTTTCCAAGAAAATATTACGATAGTTTACATCCCGCAGTTAGCATTCCAAGCTTTTAAAGCAAATCGATATAATCATTTTCGACAAAATTCCAAAAACCTATTCTGTAAAGTTGCACAATGGAAACCCGATTTTCATCAAATTTGGAATTGTAGCAATGCTTCTAATTTAAATTAATAGAGCAGTAGAAAAGCGGGGTTATTTTCTTTATCGTAGGTTTTGTTTATATATATAGCGGAGCCATAGATTGAGCACTGAATTGATATTTCAAGGTATATTACACTAAATTGTTACTTCAAGAAAAGCTTAACGCCACGAAAACGCCCCAAAAATGGATTTTTCCAGAAAAATATTTTAAATAAAAGTGATATTTATGGGTGTAGGTGATGTAGGAAGTTTAAAGAAAATTGCTATAATTGAAAAAAAAAAACAGTAAAGTTGCATACTCGGTTGCAGAGTTTTGAAACTAAAGTTGAAGAGTCTGACACTTTAGAGTCTGATGCGATAGTAGTACCGATTTTTCGATTTTTCATTTTTGTTAAAGCACACACACACTGACCAATCGCTAAAAATAAAACTTTGTTCGTATTCAAGGATGCATGTATTTCCGGTGCATGTATTTCCGGTGAAAACTCAATTTCGTAAATTTGATAGGATTGCTATATCTACTTCTTTTTGCTAGGAATAAGAGAAAGTAAAAATTCTAGTGTAAGATATTAGAAGACCTCCTATTACCGCATTTATTACTATATCTAATTGATACAGTTACTTAAGAAGTTGGGATTTTTAATAAACGTTTAATTTATACATTTACATATAATTATGGAGGTTGTGGATGTAGTTATTTGGTTATTTGGGCATAGGTTTAACTAACATGTGACTAGATTCTATGGCAGCGCTCTCTACCAGGTAAACTGCAGTTTAAAGTCAAGCATAATACCCCTAAACTCAACGTATTCGGAATAATATTTCTAATAAAAGTGATAGGTTTGTATCTGTGAAGTTAGCATTCTATTGTAATTTTGTTCATTTGATCAATAACCTATTTTTTCTTGACAGCTTCTTTACGTTCCTGGGAAACACCAATCTGCCTCACTTTCAGAAAACCGACTAAACTGTTTAATAAGGCCAACTAACCTCCCCATGGCATAAAAAAAAAAAAAAAAAAAATAGAGGAAAGCACACGTCGACTATTCTCCCAAAAGGAGTGACAGATAAGATCATAAAGCACAATACAAGAACCATACATGGAAAGGAAAGAAAAAAGACCCAAATGCTTCATGAGTTCTACGACAACTTTTCATTACAAAAAAGCAGATATATCGTATTTCATACAACTGTGAGAAATCATATATAGGACAAACCAAGAGATTTGTCACAACATGATTTAAAGAGCACAAACATAGTCTCAAACATAACAGTTTGCATTTGCAAAACATTCATCTACAACAGGACATTCAATAGTCTCTGAAGACTCCCAACAAACAATTATTACAAATATAACTAATTTTACCACTTAAAAAATGATCCATGAAACCTTCCCCGTCTTAACGTCCAAAATATGACACAGGTCAAGCCCCTGATATTATCCTACATTTCATGCCTGAATTAAAAGGTATACTTTTGTGTTTTTTTATAGGAATGAAAAGCAAATTATGCCCTACTTAATACAATATAAAATGAAATAAAAGAAGAATATGTAAAATAAAAAAAAAAGCGGGCACCCTGATGTCTGAAAATTATTTAGGAGACAATAGTAAATATATACCATGTTGACAAGTATAAATATACCCTTTATGTTTTCCGTTTTTTTTTTGTTTTTTTTTTTTTTTTTAGCTGTGTTCTTGACACTTCAAGCGGTACCTCTTTGTTTTAGGATACCAGTTTTATAGATCTACGTAATAATTCCAACATATATTTATTATTAAAACAACTTTAGATATAAAGTCTTTTAATTCTGTTGAATAATAATATTGCTTTCACATTGAATTTTTGAATTTCAATTTGTTGAATGCTTGATTATGGGAAAAAGTGGTTCTTAATTAACAAATATCAATTATAAAAAGTCGACAAATGTTAAGGGCTTAAGAACGTGAAGGGTTTATTTTATAAACTTTTATATATCAACGGAGGATCCGACATATATAAATTTCATTCGAAATCATAGTCACTCCATGATTAAATGTATCATTACATTCATTTCTTTATTTACAGTAAGAGGAAGTATTTTCCTCTACAGTAAAAGAAAGTATTGAGATTATGTCAAAATATTTCAAAATTGACAAGAAATTTGTAAATTTTAGGACTGACAGGAAATATATATATTGGATCTCATGAATACGGAAATAATTGTTTACAATGGTCTGCGTGTGTGATTTTTTTTAACATTGAAAATGATATATGGGAGGACAGTAATCTGAATGTAACATAACGTAAAGAACCTTTTATTTTTTAGAGTGGAGGTGAATGGAACATTTCAAAATGTTTACGGAGACAGTCGAACCAATTACCTTAGTATTATTGTCAAATATCATACTTTTTTTTTTGGCATTAGCGTTCGCCATCAGCCATAATATGCAAAAAAGCAAACAATCACTACTGTGTGATTCCAGCACCGATGGTGTGTTGAAAAAACCACCTCCATCGTCTCATACAACATACTACTGTCAGTGATTACACTTAGTTAAATTCTACTTAAACATGTCCAAATAAATGCATTCATTAACAGAAAATCAATCATTCGGATAAATACATTCATTCTAATGAGAATTTATTTAAGACCAATGGAATACGTTCCGCTAAAATGCCCACAGGTGCCGGGGTAGCCAATCCCGGCTAAGACCCGCCCCTCCAAGAGACAGTGGCTCCCAGAATTAAAAAACTGTAGGAAGACAACCCACACGACCAAAAGTTGCCACCTCTGGCCGGTCCCCCCCACCTCATTCACACAAGCCATTCATTCCTATAAAATTAGAAACTTACCATTCACACTAATAAATACTTGCATCCTAATAAATACATGCATATCTAAAAAACAAGAATTAAATACTATTACAATATATATGCTCTTATATCACATCTAGAAATACAAACACACACTATGCGCACGCGCACATACACACACACACACACACACAAACATCATGGGGTGGAGTACTTGATATTCCTCGCACACCGTTACAACTAATCCTATAAATAAGCTACTGCAAGATATTAAGAAACTCACCG
>JAAEAF010007269.1:0-53773 GCA_011037195.1 Triatoma infestans
GCAGGGCGAGATATTGAGTCCACTACTGTTTTCGCTTTTTTCAGCCGACATTGTGGATTACTTTGTTGATCATGGTGCTCGAGGTGTAAATATTAGCGCATGCAGGGACCTTGTAATGGTCCTTTATGCAGATGACCTATGTATATTGTCTTCTTCCTGGCTAGAAACCTCAGAATTTTAGAAGGGTATTGTAGTGAAAATTCTCTTGAAGTGAATACCAAGAAAACCGTGGTGGTTCCCTTTCATAAAGGTGGAAGACTCCCGAATTTTCCTAAATTTTTTTATGGCAGAGACAATACATCTGTAGAGAGCTCTTTTGTGTATTTCGGTGTCCCACTCTATGCATCAGGCAAATTTACACAGACTTGTAAGTGGTTTTTGCAAAAGAGTATTGCAGCCAACTCTGTGGTATATAGATTATTAAGTACCAGTAAATCACATGTTTGGAGCACCAAATGCTATCTTTATAAATCTCTTTCAGAAAGTGTTTTGCTGTATATGGCTGAAATTTGGGGCTCCCAGTGTTTGGATATCCTCGAGAGGAGCCAAATTTTGTTTTTTAAGTCCTTTCTACAACTTCCTTCTGGTACTCCAAACTCATACATTAGACTTGAAACAGGCAGAGTACACCTAAAATACAATGTTTTTAAAAGAATGTTTAATTGGTGGGAAAAGTTGCTGTTAATGCCAGACAGCCGCATTCCTAGAATTTGTTATCTGAGATTGCACAAGCTAACTGATTTTGCTTCAATACCTTTCAATTGGGTCTCTGAATTTAAATCGTTTCTTTATTCCATTGGAACGGAGAATGTATGGCTTAAACAGAATGCCTTTTTTCTACGAAAAAGCAGAAGTGATGTACTTGCCAAATTGAAAAATCACTTATTTTCCGTTGATGTTGACCTTGCTATAAATAGTCGCTATAATTTGTATTATAGAAATATTAGCTCTTTTGGACCTGGAGAAAGCTATCTCAATTTGACGTGCCATATCAACAAATCTAAGATTGATGTCACAAATAAGACTGGCTTGTAAAAAGTGTTCTAGAATAACATTTGGTGATATGCGTTATAAATTTTCTCTCGAGAGTTACTGCCTACTCTGTGATTCACAACATTTTGATACACTGTCTCATTTTTTTTTTTATTGCTCGGAACTTAATCAATTTAGAGTTAAATATATATATTTAGAGTAAAATATATTTCCTGTTTCATAAATGAATCTATGTCTGAATCCGAAAAAATGGAAAATTTATTGAGCACTTTAAATTTAAGAAAAATGAACAACCTCTTTTTGTTTGTAGTGAATGGTCTCAGATTTAAGTGTTAATATATATATATATAGTTATTATTGATTATTTACATTATTTACAAAATAGTTTCTTTGTTTTTTTTCTCTCTGTCGCCATAAGTGAGGTTTACATTTTCACCCTTTTTATTTTTCATACTATAGATCTTGAATATGTTATTGTTATTTATTCCTTTTCCTTAATTAATTTTCTAGATGTGTTACTTTTTGTGTTTGTGTGTTACTTTTTTTCTTTTAATTGAAATATTCTTTCAAAAGTTATCTTTATTTTTTTTTAATGTGTAATTTTTATTTTGTTTTATTTTGTATTTTCGTATTATAAAAACATACAACTCCTTGCTTATAAAGTGTACACTTAAAAAGCAATAAATAAATATACTACTATATTATATCTATATATATATATCCTTGTTTTAAATCAAGTACGGGGAAAAAAAAAATGAACTTTTCAGCAGGCTGGTGCTTGAACAATGGTGAATTGATGAAATCACAAAGTGACTATTTTTAGTTTAATACCCAAAATTTATGTTTTCGAACTTTGTAAGAAGACAAGAGATAATAGAGGATAGAGTATCAAGCAGAGTGATGATTTTGGTAGCATGATGATTGTAGAATGGTAGCGTTGGCTGATGTGAGTCGTTTAAAGAGCGATTTAGCTAGTTAGAACTCTTGCATTGTAACGGTGGATTGAATATTGTTGCTGGCTTGATGAAAGCTTCGAGGTTGATCCAGAGACTTGTTTACTCTTCTAAGTGGAATCTGGCATTTTCCGTTAAGTATTCACATAAACGGCTTTTTATTCCTAATTCTCCAGCTATTGGCAGCTTAATGGATAGTTGGTTCACCAAATTGAAGCTTATTCGCTAATATACTGCAGTGGGCATGCGATAAGTGGGGAAGGGTCATGCGTAATTGAGGTGCGTTTGGAGGCAAATTTTTTAGGCTTTACCGACTAACGGCATTCCTGAGACCCAGCTTTTGTATGGCGAATTTGCTGGTTTCATTCCATAACAAATGTATAGTATGTCAAATATTTAAATTCTAATTAAGTCTAAACTATCCATTAGAAAGTAAGTTACATTTCAGGCGCAAACTAATCCAGTGACTATCACATCAACTAGCATCATGTACTTTCTATTTTTAAATTATACATCAGATATGTGCCAAATGTTAGAAAATTATGCTAAATTATTTTGAAGTTCATATAAAAATTTCCTACTACATAAACGGAAAATGAATCTAGATTTCAAGTTTTACAGAGAGGACCGTTAGCAGAATCATTAGCCAACTATTTTTAACTGAAAGTACATTTCAGTGTTTAGAAACTTAGCAATTTTATTAGTCATAATAAATAATAAGTAATATAAGTCATATTTTTTTCTTTTTATTGTAAAACTTATATGATAATAATAGAGATTCCACTGTAATTTTCAGATTATAAAAATCTTATTCTTTCTTTAAGGATATATTTATATTTTGGATAGGTGACAATATAAATATTTACACAGCGCCACTTCTAAATGAGGTTATCTTACACGTATAGGTTCAAAGGAAAGTTTTAATCATATTCCTTTTTTCAGAATTATTAATTTAAGCTATTTATTTTGGATTATGAATCTCATTGATGATTTTTTATTTATTTTTTGTTTGTTTTGTTTAAAAAAAAAACTACGCTAAATAGAAGTTATAAATAATCTTTTATTAGATATATGTAAGTGATAAAAATAAGTTGGTCTGTGGGAATGAATAAAAGCTAACTTCTTGCCAACTTTTCGACAGTTTATTTTGCCATCATCAGGTTAAATAACAAGAACATAAAGGGTAAAAACTCTATATCATACAGCATATTATATAGTAAATATATAGCTTTGTTGTGTTTACTTTTGAAATTGACGCAGATTAAGAAAGAAATATTAAAAAGTTATTGACATAACCTACTTACTTGAAACTATTACGCATTATGTGAAACTATATGTATAGAGTAGGTTTATTTATGCAAAAAGTGTTAGAAAAAGTTTTTATCATTTTTCACAAATACACACACACACACACACACACACACACAAAACTGAATGTACAATAACTTTGAATTCTGTCTAGAACACTTTTATAAACCTATTTATTACCTATCACTTTTATTTGTAGCATTATTCAGGAAAAATTCATTTTACAGTAATTTATAGAATCTATGCAATTACAATTTAAATATTGTGTAATGTAATGTTTTGGCGCCCTCTTCTGGATTTCAGTTTAAACACCTTCTCCTAATAACTCGTAATAATTTCAAGTAACAGTTTATATCAATAACTGTTTTATATATCTTTCCTAATAACTAATTTCAAGTATCAGTTTATATCAATAACTATTTTATATATATTTCCTAATAACTAATTTCAAGTATCAGTTTATATCAATAACTGTTTTATATATCTTTCCTAATAACTAATTTCAAGTATCAGTTTATATTAATAACTGTTTTATATATCTTTCCTAATAACTAATTTCAGGTATCAGTTTATATTAATAACTGTTTTATATATCTTTCCTAATAACTAATTTCAAGTATCAGTTTATATTAATAACTGTTTTATATATCTTTCCTAATAACTAATTTCAAGTATCAGTTTATATTAATAACTGTTTTATATATCTTTCCTAATAACTAATTTCAAGTATCAGTTTATATCAATAACTGTTTTATATATCTTTCTTTATGTTTAATTAATTTGAAATATTAATAGAAAACAAGGTATTCTGCCGGTCAAAAGTTTGGGACCATTTAGAATAAAAATGTATATATGGATTTCTATTAATTTAATGATTTTTTTATGAATTAAATAAAATGTCAGTAATTCATAAATTTTATATTTTTAATTTGTATACAATAATATGACCGATAAAAAAATTCATTACAAAGTGTAAATCTTTCCTAAAAATAAATTTCGACTAAACGGCTTTTTCATCAAAGTGACCACATCTCCGCTTAATTACTTCTCTTTTAATTCTAGGCATTCTCTCAATCAATTTATTGATTGTATCGAATTCAATATTACTGTACTGTACAGTACAGTATGTGCCACAGAGCATCTGGAGAATCTGGGCACTTGATACGAAATTTTCCATCTAGCTTATCCCATAAAAATTCAATTGGGTTCAAGTCCAGGGATTGCGACGACCAGACCATATTGACATATATGTTTTCATCCACTTTTTCCTTAAGGTATTGTCTACATAATTTGGAAGTATGTTTAGGATCATTGTTTTGTTGCATAATGAATTCTTTCCCAATGAATCACTGACCGCAGGGTATGGCGTGATTTTCTAAAATGCTTTTATAGTTTTCATTTTTCATTATCCCTGCAGTGCGGACGAGATCGCCGATTCCATTCCCTGTAAAATGTCCCCAAACCATGACCGAGCCCTCTTCGTGCATAATTGTGGTTATTATGCATTGAGGATGCAGTTTTTCTGACGCTGAACATCTTCCGAAAACCCTTCTTCTACCCCAAACCGGTTCAAACTTGAACTCATCAGACCAAAGGATGTTCCTCCAATCTTCCACTGTGAAGTCTTTGTATTTCAAAGGCCACTCTGAATGTTTCTTCTTGTTTATACCCTTTAATAATGGTTTCAGCGTTGCAACTCTTCCTATTCATAAATTAGCTTGACGTAGTCGCCTTTGAACAATTGACACAGAAATCGGCCTCGAACTTGTTTTAATAACTTCCCCTCTGATTTCTGGAGCTGTGTGTCGTCTGTATCTTTTGCTACATAAAATAATGAACTTATTCTCACCTGTGGTTGTTGATTTTGGTCTCCCGGAGCGGTGTAAATCTTCATGATCACCATATTTTTTAAACCGTTCGATAGCATGGTGAACACCAGTTATTGAAATTTTATGTTCAGCCGGTACTCATTTTTTTTTTTCTGATTTCCTTATATTATGTAAAGTACAAATGGCACTTCTGGTAGCTACCCTCAATTCTTTAAATTTGCCCATTTTGTATTAATTCAAAAGAGGAAAAATCACCGCTAGCACCAGAACTAATCAACGTGGCAATAATTAATAATCACTGGTCAAATAGATATACTCGTAAACTGTGAAGCTCAAGGAGTGAACTAATCCCAATTAAATAAAATAGAATAAAAAGTAAGTAAATAATGATTTTTTGACGAACAATACCCAAGTCCTAATCTATAAACATAATCTATAATTTGAAAGAAATTATTCTCTGTGAATTACTAACAAATCCAAGAAGTAAATTGATTCTCTAAAAGCAAAGTGTGTATTAATGTAGTGGAAGGACGAAATCGAAAAGTAATAGTTTTTATAAATAATTTAGAATATTTTATAATTATCTCATATTAGGAAAAAGATTGACATTCCATTGCAACAGGGCTAGCCAGGTATACAAGTCCAGTTACTGGTACGGTACAAGAACAATTATGGCATTGTATTACCCCCTTCTCCTCAAAGGGGAGGAGTTAAGGGAAACAAAGAGAAGAGATTGTTTTAGAACAGACTAGTGCTACAAATCAAGGTGGAAAAATCGAAACACTACTTCAGGATCGCTCTCTAATATCTGTGCCAGTTTCACAATATATTAAATAAGTTTATAATATCAAATAACTTGTAGTTATTATTTGAAAGATTATATTTATTGTTAACAGTGGTGACTTCTTAATTATTCTTAATACTTCTATCCTTATCTTAACATTACAAGCCCTTTTTTACAACACCGCTCGTGCTTACTACAAACACACAACATCACACAAAAACATTACAGTATTATGTAAATGAAATATTTATTTTAAAAGGTGACATTTAAATGTGGGAGGTATTACGCATAAATCACGTTACTGAACAATTCTCATTACAATGTAACTATATTTTTTTTAAAGCATTTTGGTAAATAACAATTTTTTAACTGGTCCCAAACTTTTGAACGGTAGAATGTATAAGCTTTATTTTAATGTTCTTGTTTTGCATTTTTTAGCCCTGATGATTAGGGAATTCCAAAGACCAAATATACAGAAAAATAAGAATAAAACTGTCATTTAATAATTAACAATTGAAATTAATTTGGAGATATTGCTTTGATTAATAAAGATGTGCACCTTTACCAGGCCATGGCAAAAAACAAGAATATATTTTGAGTAAAAAAAATATACCGGCAATTTTCCATCTAAGGAATAATACAGAAAGTAATCTTCCTCCTGAGTGAATTTTTATTTAAATATTTTATTGGAAGGTTCCTTGTTGTTTTTGTATTGTACCTACCTACTCGATCGACTTGCGGAAAAATGACTTGTTTATTATTTATATTTTTCCATTTTTGTTATGATTCCCAGCGCGCTAAACGTGAAAATTCTGTTGTTCTAATCAGCATCTCTTCTCAAAGTAAATATGGGAAATGGCCGAGGGCAATAGATCAGCAGTGTATAGAAATAAAGGAATTCGCAATTAAATTTGTTACGTTACTTCCAATATGTTTCCACTCGATCTTTTAGTAGGCTATTAGAACGCTCTTTACTACATCAATTACAGATCAGTGGTACTAATCCTAAAACTCTTCAGTCCAGCTGAGTGGATATTGCAAGGTGCAATATACGGTGTCATGGACTTAATGAGAATTAAGGCAAGTGTAATGGAACCAATCACGGGCAAATTCATTACATAAAAGCTAGACTCGATAGTTCTATTAGCAATCTCATCCAGGTACCATTACTGTAACCCCGTCAATGTATACATTTAAAATCTCTGTCACGCCCACCACTTGTATTGATGAATGGGCTTCAACTTCGATAGGCGATTTTCCAACTAGAAGCTGTTTCTATCGGTATAAATAATTAAATATAAGCTAGCCACCTGAGGAGCGTATAACGATATGTCACCAGATAAATTTTAAAGACTAAAAATCAGTCGTCATATCTGTTTCAACCTTGAAAGATTCATCAAGCTAGAGCTAAACACCGTGAGAACAAGTCTACTAGTAGTTCTAAATAGGCACTCTTTAAGCGACTCACATAAGTGTCACATCCATCAGGCTATCAAGAGGCAACACGCTTCGCTCGGTCACTCTACTATCTCAGTAATCTACTACTCGGTCACTCTCCTGTCTCAGTAATTCCTTAAGATATACAACCAATTGTGAGTTTAGTATCAGATCGTATGTCTTATTTTCACCATTTTGCCATAAAATCCTGCAATTATTACAGTAGGTATTCCCACTCATATCCAGATTGATGTCTTTGTGAAGGAAAATTAACAATATTTTGTACAATTCTGGTGAGATTCTTTAGGAGTGTGGAAGCTTAACGGAATCTCACAGTTTGAATTGAGCATTTTAAATTTTAAGATAAGTGCCGTAAGCACTCTTATCAAAGTTATGGTGATCACAGAAACTTCTCAAAAGTAAAGAACTTTAAAATGCTTAATGTCTTTTCAGTTCTTCGCTCAGTCAAAGTAATAAGTCTGGAGGAGGAATTAAAAACGCTTGAAAACAACAATGGGTGGTCGATCAAATAGCCGAATGTATCAACTTTTGTTAGAACTTTGGATAGCCCTTTTGAAAAAACTGTCATTTAATTTCTAATTAACCCATCTATTATTTGTTTACAAAATTAATATTATATGAAAATGAAAAGTACTATACATATAAATTGTTAATATACTATTGTTTAATAAGAGAGTATATAAAGCGGCAGGCTGGTCGATTTAGTATGGAAGTGAGTTTGAGAAATGTTGGTGGCGGGAGGTTGTGGATATTACGCATGCGTATATTGCTTGCAAGAGAGGCGGTCATAATCAGCGGTTAAAATATGTTTACGATGTTGGAGAGAACGACCAGTTTGTTCACTAGAACAGGGATGGGGCCAATTTCAGCTAGCCTTAAATAATAATAAGCCCTGCTCTATTCTAACACCGTAACAGGGGCCCATAGTGTAGCTTCTCTACTGACTGCCCTGCCTGTATGCCGATGGCAATGTTGCCCCGTCCGTATCATACCATATTGTTCAATCAACTTTTTCCTTTCCAGTTTATTTTTATTATATCAGTAAGAACTTTCTTTAAATTATTAGCTTCCAAGTTTTTTCTACCTTCTTTATTTAACTGTTTTAACATAAATAAACATATTATTATATCAATACTGTTTATGAATAATTTAATGTTCTTATTTAATTTGTCCATAATTTATCCGATATACCCGTCATGTTGTGGGATATTTCATTTAACAAAATAATTTTAAGTATAAATAAATCAACAAAAGAGAACGTTACTGAAGATTAAATTAGCCGCTTAGTAGAGGGGAAATGGCGGTTCTGACGCACTTTTTGGCTGGGCAACTTTCCCTAAACCCCCTCTCCTGTCTGTAGTTTCCCTAATGGTCCTCTCGGTCGCTGTAGTTTCTTTCGACGTACACTTCTACTCTTAACCTCCTCACCCCTCGCCATCATCACCGTACTCTGGGCGAGAGAAGAATTATTATTTAATTTATAGGAAAAACTTGCCTTACCTGGGTTTCGATCCTGCAATCTTTAACTTAAAAGTCCATCGCCTTAACCATTCAGCTATAATGGTTTTTCGCAGCTATAGTTTTCAATGCTCACTTCTGTTGTTACCTTTCCCCACCCCCGCACTCTCGCAACTTTTTTGAACGTTCTATTTACCCTACCCCACTCACAAAAGCAAAAATATCAAATCACAAAAATAATTCTAATTAAAAAAGTATATGTCGGAAAAGCATAATAACTTAACTTACACATAAAATAATAATAAAAAAAAGATTAACTTACCTATTCTAGCTCCAACCGCTCTTATACTTAGAACGACGCGCACATACAAAGAACTGAACTGCTTCTGGCAAAAAAATCTACTAAAATAACATTTCTTTCCACTCCTACGACGTCACAACCAATAGCATTGCGAGTTTCAGGCACACACAGTCATTATATCTCCCACTTCTTATTGATTATAAATATCGATTTTATTATATATAACAAAACCAGCGCCTTCAGTTCTAGTCAAAGTCAATATATTATCCCTACTCCTATGACGTCTAACAGCCAATAACATTTCAAAAAGTCACTGCCTTATTGATTAAAAATATATCGATTATATATATTAGTCAACCTGTCTGTATATGTTACTATACATGTTACATGTAAACGAAAATATTCTAAGTAAACTTTGACCTTATTAGCAAAATTATTGAAAAATCCTAATCTTTTTTTTGTCTTATAAATATTTTGTTTGTTTTTTAAGATGTCTATATCTTTCTAACTTGTCTCAGCCTGCCTGAACATGCCATGACCTATCCGATCTTTTTTCTTATAAGAAATTAAGAAATTCTCTATTATTATCTACGGTTATTATGAGTTCACCAATCATGTCTGAACAAGCTTCAGCCAGCTACGTTATTTTTCCTTTCTGCCAAATTTTAATATACTTATTAATATACTAGTGGAACCAAAATGAAATTGATGTTCAACACCCACAAAATTTTCTCCATGGAATTCATCGTATTCAGTTAAAAACTTTTCTTAGGACTGGAGTTTGTAGTGATTCATTGTATTGCTTTTAATTTTGTATTATCACAGTATTAAAGACGGGTATCTAGCATGAGCTAATCCAATAAAAATTTAGATTATGCAGTCCACAAATATTAAACATTAAAATCTACGCATGTGCTAATGCAATAATCTAGTTTCTCGCAACAACAAACAAGGAATTATTTGTGCGATTAAACAAATAAATAATTATAATAAGAGGTGTGATAAACTTGTGATTATGTAACTATGTAAATTGGAGTAAGAGAAAATCGTGTGATGTTTAACATCAGATTTTTACTTTCTCATACTCCTGGTTTCTATGGTCTAAATAATATTAATACGAATTAAATATGTTGTTGAGAAATATGCTGTAAACTAATTACGTGAATTTTGTGAAATTTGTGTTAAACATCAATTTTATTTTGTTCCGTTAGTATAAACAGCCAAATACAAAATGGCGGATTAACATTGGTTCTTCCTAATGCTCATTTGCATTCTTTTTCAACAATGGAATGAAAATTCTGAATTTTTCTGTATAGTTCACATTAATTATATATTCTTGTAAATATTATATTAGAAATAACTTCATTTTTTGCATTTTTTTATAAAAAAAAAAATTGTATTGCACAATTCGATAATTTGTAAAATACCTATGGAAGAAAAATTAATTAAAAAAAATCTAATCCTGATCCTTTATAGAAATAATTAGCTATAAATAATTAGCCAATCACATTGTAGAAGTAAAGTGTGAAATATGGGTGTATGCTAAGTCAATCAGAAATTTAAAATTATCATGTTGACCATGCCCACATTTGACACCTTTACTTCTACACTGCGATTGGCTAATTGTTTCTATGAAAAATCAAGTTTAGAATGTTTTTACATATTAATATTGTATTTTGATGTATTATGATTGTTATTTAACATCATATTGTTCTGATATATGATTTTAATTGTCCAGAGCTTGCTCTTGGTGTGTCTTCTGGTACATGTTTGTGGGGCTTTCAGACGTGGATGACCTCACAGCACTCATCCATAAGGATGAGTGCAGGGGTTGTCGGCAGTCTAAAATGCTCATGTGGGGGCCCGGACGGAGCTTGATAGCGGGGTCCTATGTCTTTCACGGACCTCCCTCAGACATCTGGTTGGATTCCTCACTGGGCATTGTGGTTTAAGGAGACATCTCTATATAGTGGGACTCGTGCCTGACCCTTTTGTAGAGTTTGTGAGACTTAAGAGGAAACACCCATGCATCTGATGACGAATTGTTTGGGTTGTGAGGAAATTAGGTTTAGGACCTTCGGCCGGAATAGGATATCGGCAGAGGATCTTAAGCTGTGTCCTTTTAAGGTTTTGGTCCGATTTGTTTGGTCTGTGGTGAAACTTAGATGGTTAAAACCTGGGCCTGGATTTTCGTTCTAGTCCCAGTGGTTGTTATTCTTTAGGGGTAGCTATATGGGCCCTGGGAGGCTTTGGATAGCGTAGGGTTTGCCCTCCCCTTTTGTGAATAATAATAATAATAATAATATAATGATGTTAATTTTTAACATAATATATAATACATTTTTACAATAATATATATAATAAATTATGTGAGCTATTCAGAAAAAATCAGAATGTTCATTCCATTGTTGAAAAAGAAAGCAAAAGAGGAGTGGACAGAAATGCAAGATCCAATGTAAGTCCGTCATTTTGTAATTGGCCGTTTATACCGATGGAACGAAATAAAAGCTGATGTTAAACATCCACAAAAATTGCTCCAATGGATTCATAATATTCAGTTTCTTAGAGTAAATTGCATAAAAAATATTTCTTAGATCTGGAATTATGTTGTCTTTAATTTTATGAATCTGACGCAGTCCACAAAATGTTAAAGATGGGAATCTATCCATGAGCAAATTCAATCAAAATCTAGTTTAGCGCTACACCATAAAAAAAAGGAAACGAACTAATTATTAGTGCAATTAAACAAATAAATTATAATAAAAAGAACAACATATTTTTACTTTCTCTAATTTTATTTTGCATTAATTAACGAAAATATTTACATCATTGAGTTAATATTTACATTGGAAATTGAATAATTTTGTTCAGATACAATGAATTTCTTCTTCTTAATCTCAACAATTAAATCTCAGCCTAATCCAATTCTTCAACGATTAATAAAATAAATTTGCTGCATTAATGAATGAATCGTTTTGTAAGATCATTAACTTTTTTCCTCTTTCATTAATCTTTTTTCCTTCAATTATTGTCCTTCCTTGAATTATAATGCCAATACATGACAGCAAAGTTAAATTCTTTTATTTTTGATATAAAGTTCTGGTATACGTTTAATGTTGGAAGAATTATGTTTAATATCTGCTAGTGAAGGGGACAATGTAATGTAAATTTTTTCTCGTTAAACAGCCATGATACATTACTTTGTTTGTTACTGACACATTACATGTTTTAGCCGCAGTTTTTTGATTTGCCTTAAATATAGAAATACATGTTTTATATTTTTAGTATCTTCATCAAAATGGTGAAAACGAGAGAAATGGTGAAAAACCATTGAGAAAGCATGAGATATACAAAACAAACACAATTTTATTTTGAAGATCGGATATACTTTGGCCCCGCACCCCTCGCTTGTTATTGTTGAGCAATTTTTAAAACGAATAAAACTTGAGAAAGTTCTATTTTTATTAGAGTTATTTTGCAGTGTATTTTTGAAGTATTTTGAACTTTCTGAGCCGCAAAAGCCAGTATACAGCTTTGTGGCTTTCTGTTCAGCAAGTGGTCTCCTGCGTCCACGTTCGCCGAGGCTGGACACGAGGCAGAGTTTTGGTAAGATTTGCTGCACCATATCTGTCTGGGCTAAAGGGAGAATAACATTTGTAGTGGGGACGGAGGCACCCACTGAAACTGCTCTTTTCAGAGCGAGAGCGTAAGCTTCGGCTTGAGCTCATTGTAAATATTGTATATAGCAGACATAGTTAAGTGTTTTAACTGTAAATAGTAGCATTAGTGAAGTAAAATTAAGTATGACGAGCACACCGTCGAACGCTAGACTGTCTAGTCCGTTCTCGGATATCGAAGTGACACCACCTAGCCTAAAAGGCATGACTGGTGGTCTACGAAGAAAATTATTTGCTGACGAGCAACATAAAGTTGCTACATGTTCGACGGTGGTCAAACAGACCACTAGTGACGTGGTAGTGAATACTGCCGAGTCCAACGAACTCAGTGAGGGTGGTAGCACCACAGGGTATGTGACCGGTGACCCCATCCTCAGAGCAAGTGAGATCGAGCTCGAGTTGATACAATATTGCCAGGACCCGAGCGTAAAGATAAACAAGACAAACATCTTGTTTATCAATAAAAAAGTAAAGGAAGTAACGGCCCTCGTAAATGAGATGGCCACCCGCGTCGCCTGGCTTGAGGGCAAACTCGCTGCGGCCACCACTGAGACAGTTAAAAAGCAGCAGGCCTTGGAGATGTCGGTTCTCTGTATATTAGAGAATACCGATCAAATCAAGGCAGATAAAACAAAGCTGTCCGTGAATCCGCGGGAGTAGCCCGTAAGCCGGTTGTGGTCAACATTGGCATTAACGGAAAACAAGTAAGTGACACTGCGAAACCCGCACCTGTAAGTTCTTATGCGGGAGTGGTGTCAAAAGGAAGCCAGCCTGAGGGAAAGCAGGCTAAATCAAAAAGTAATAAAAAGGCTTTGAAAAATAAAAAGAATAAAAAAGCCGCTGCCTCAAAAAAAGCATGTGGTTGTATCAAGCCACAAGATGATAAGGCAGTAGAGATCAGCGAAGGAATTGCTCAAGGGAAATCTAAATCCTTCTGAGGAAAGTTGGGAAATCGTGTTCCTCCGACGAGCCAGAAACAAGACCCTCTCTGTAGAAACAGGAGGCCCTGAGCAGGTGCAAGCCCTACTGAATAAAGAAAAGTTGAGGTGTGCTGGCCTCCATGCTGATCTGCCTAAGAAAAGGCTTCCAAAAGTGATAATTTTTGATGTGCCAAGCGACCTAAATGAGGCGCGAATAGTGAAAGCGATATATGAACAAAACCTCGGATCGGTATTGCCGAAACCTGAATTCCAGGACTCCTTTAGAGTGTTGGCCAAGTCAAGTGTGAGCAAAAACGGGTCGCAAAACTGGGTAGTAGATAACGGCCAAAATGCGTGAACTTCTACTAAAAGGAACCCTGAGTAGTGGCAGGGTATAAATAGATTGGAATCGCTGTATGGGCACGTGGCGAAGTTCTGCAAGGAAAAAGAGCCAACTTGCGGACACTGTGCCACCAAAGGACATATTTACGAGAAGTGCCCAAAGAAAGCCGAAGCTCCGGCATGTGCTGCCTGTAAGGTGTTCCAAAAACCGCACAGCCACTCTGCAAAGAGTCTGAAATGCCCAGTGTACCAGAAAGCTCTAGACCGACAACACCGATTATAGAAGAAGCCCGCAATTTTACGGGCAGTGCCTGAGAGTGTTGCAGCTGAATGCGCCACGCTCAAAAACGGTAATGGCCGAGGCACGAGAGCTCATCTATACAAAAGGCATAATGTTGCGTTAATCCAGGAGCCCTACACGTTCCCTACGGTAGGCCTTACACGCCCTACACCCTACACGAGCGAGCGTTAAGGGCCTGGGGTTGCAGCATCGTATCGCTTCCTGTGATTAATGGATATGGACTGCTATTGCGGTGTGCAATCCAGACATCACTTTATTGCGTCTTCCACAGTACAGCACCAGTCATTGTACCTGTGTGCTGGTGCTGCAAATGGCGTTGGCTGATGCTGGTGAGCTTATCCTGCCGCCGTCGTGCGACATAACGTCATCTATAGCAGATTTAAGTCGGCTCTTGCAAGAAAATAGAGGGAAAAAGATAATCGTGGCCGCTGGCATAAATGCATGGTCACCCATGTGGCATAACGACGCTTTGGATGACAGAAGAAGGCACTTCGAGGAGTCGTGAACATGCCTGGTCATTTAAAAACATATGTAGGAAATGGGAACTGCGCTCAACACAACTTGGATACAGCCCCTTGTGCACAGCTTCTGCTGTTGACCGGGTGCATGGTTGGAAGGTGACTGTCTGGGGACTGGTGATCACAGGGCTATACTTTTCAAAGTTATACAGTACTTGTCTCGTCTATGCGGGTCTAGAAAGGTACTCAGTCAATCATGCTGACTGGGAAAGGTATAAGACTCTCCTTCAGCGCAGTATTGCCCCCATACATGTCCAAGGGGATACCACTGCTGGTGTCGATATGGCGGTCACGGAGCTGACTGAGGCAATAGTGGGCGTAAGTGGGGTGGCATTAAAGAAAATACCACTAGTCATACGCGCCGTGTTCCTTGGTGGACATGGGAGCTGACAGCAGACAAAAAAGAAGTAGCCAGCAAGCAAAGACGTACCAACGGGAACGGAATGAGGAATCCCGTCAAAGATATTTAGATGGGGATCGGGGTGCCCGAAGGCAGTATAAAAAGATGGTGTCGCAGGCCAAGACCTCAAGCTGGCGGGAGTTTGTGGAGTCAGAAGACAATACACTAGCTGTAGTGACCCGAATAAAGAATTGGTGTCAAGGGGAGAAGCTTCAGATTTCGTCCGAGAAGTCTAAAGTGATGCTAATGAAAGACAACATCCCAGTCGTCCTCCCTGGATTAGGGTGGATAATCATAGAATAGTCCATGTGACCCAGTTTGAGTGCCTGGGCGTGCTGCTGGATTGGAAGCTTTCTTTTAAGCCCTATATTCAGTGGGTTGCCTCCAGATATCTTAACATGTACCAGGGAATAAAAAGAGTAGCCCGTGGTGAGTGGGGGCTGAAGACTGGTGTGGCCCTAACCATTTATAGGGGCGTGATAGAGAATGTCGCAGCGTACGCAGCTGCCTGTTGGGCCGACAAGCTTGACATGCAGTCGTACAGCGGCACTCTGTTGCGAATGCAAAGAGCAATTTTATGCTCTGTAACAAGGGCCTATGCGACATCATCCACGGCTTCCTTACCGGTGGTCGCTGGTGTGTTGCCGCTTGATCTCCTCGTTGAGATGAGAGCCCTTACCCATAAGTTTAAAAAAGGGGTCAAGATTGTCCTCGATGGTGAGGAGCTGTCCAGTCAGATGCCTACTACTCTTGCAAGAAATAAGATCCGAGAGTACGAGATTGGGAAGTGGCAAAGACGCTGGGATGAGGCAGAGACAGGGAAAATCGCATATGAGTTCTTGCCAAAACTGCATCATAGACTGTCGATTCGTTGGCTGGAATATTGCTATCCCACGTAACGCAATATTTCCCGGGCCACGGGGAGTTCAATTCTAAGCTCCCTGAGCTGGGTTTGAAAGATTCCCCGAATTGCGAATGCGGTTAACGGGACACAGATCATCACGTTCTCTTCCGATGTTCTCTCCTCGACGAGGCAAGAATCCATATGGAATTCAAGCTGAAAAGGAGGGGAGAGAACTGGCCGGGAGTATGCAAAGATTTAATGAAAAGTGCTAATAATTTAAAGGCTTTGTCGAGTTTGGTCGTGAAGTAGCGGTAATGCGCTGGACTAGACGGATATGTAGAGGTCCGCCTCCACGTGGCAGGGATGGAAACTTGCCTACTATGTAGGCAAGACTAAGTGACCATAGGCACCGGTTTTGGCGCTATGCGCTAGGAACGGTGGCCAGGAGTGTGCTCTAATTTTTTTTGTTCGAAATCAGCTTGAATCATTAAAAAATGTGTGTTATGAGTTAGAAACCTAAAGTTGAAGTCTGTCTATATGAATTTGATTAACTATTATTCTGACGATGGATAAGAATTCGAAACTTGTCAGAACTAACAACAACAAAAGTATACAAAAGCTATTATGGATAAAATCTGAGATATCAAAACATTAATCATTCTCTTTTCTAGTAAGCAACACAACTGTAGTAGTTTCTACTTACCAATCCAGCTTATATATATATGTGTGTGTGTGTGTGTGTGTGTATTTCTTAACCTTAAAATCGTTACTATTGCGATACTGAAATGGGTCAAATGATTTATCCAATGTTTCACTAGACTATGATAAGTGACCGCGCTTTATGGTTTATAAGCTAGGTTAGAGGTTTGCAGTTATATAGTTAGATAGAAGTTGAAAAGCCACTTTTCCATTCAGGTGCCTCCTACCAATGTCAGCCTGAAAACCAGTGCTGCTGAAAACTGTAACTACCTAGAACGAAAGAAAAAGAATTGCAAAAAAGAAATACCTTAATAATATTTCCACCAGCTAATACGGCTTTACCATCATAAATTATAAAACTTTAGGCTTTTTCAAGCCCAGACTGACTTTGTGGTGGGCTTAACATTCTGCGGCCTTTCTCACCCTTCTCTATTTCGGCAAAACCTTAAATTCCCCTGCTTCTTTTAGTTCATACTACAAAAATCTCAGTTGCCTGCTGCTTTATCCTACCTATGTGTTTCAATATTGAAACTTTTAACTTTTATTTTTATAAAGAAATGCCATTTTATTTTATTATTATTTCAGATTTATCTTCCAAATTTTCTTGAATTTGTTTAGTCCTAAAATATGTTTTAAGGGAAGTTGACGATGAAGTTTTAATTGTTAATTCATTGTGCCGCAAATGTCACAATGAAAATTATTTCTTTCACTACGGCTAAATACAGTATTAAAGGGACATTACTGACGAACAGCACAAACTATAAATGTTATATTAATCTTACTCTGACAATTTAAATTAAGTATGAACAAAATCTTATAATAATAACTGATCAGGAAAATAAGTTTATTTAGTTTTTTGGAATTTACAACTACACGCGGCAATAAAGCTCCTGTAACAAGTAAATAATGTGATTATAAAAGAGTCGTTAACGAAAAATAGAATTATCACCTTCTGGGGAGAGGCATTGTTTATTTACTGATCTCTATCGCCAGAGAAGAGCGCGGCCAGCCGACTCAGATGCAAGTCAGAATGTCAAGATGTGTCAAAGATGAGAGCTGATGAATTAGTGGATTGGAATGAGAATAGAGTGAAAGTTTTTATAGCGAGATGTTATTAAGTACTTGATGATTGGTACGTTTGAGGAGTTATGAATGGTTCTGTTAAAAACAGTATGGAGCATTGGATTTAAGGCGAAGAATTTAGGACTGTAAGGTCTGGAGACGATGTATATTTGAATCCTTGATTTCGATCGAATTAGTCCAACCGGTTTCAGTAGAGCTTAGTGTTGATCGTATGTCCAAATTATAAGCGCTAGTAAGTAGTAAGATTTCTTTAATTCTTGTCGTTTAATTCCTTGTTAGTCGTTTTTTAATATAAAACCCGTGTGTAGTTCTTGTCGGCGGAAAAGTGCAGTCTGATTTGGATAAACTGGAGAAAAAAATAGAATGTTTAAGAGTGAAGGTTATATTCAGGCATTTTTGCATAATATACACTTTTATTTTTCTCTTACGAAACTAGAGAATTTAAGTGTTGTTGTAAGACACGGGTTGGTCGTACTAGATCAGGATCTGACGAGAGAGAGAATGAATGTCATCGTCTAAGGGAAGGTTGTAGCATGAGGGTGAGTTGGAAAGTCTAATTAAACAGTGTGAAAAGAATAGGACTAATGATATTACCCTGAGAAACACCGACCTCCACGGATAAAAGGAAGAATAGCTTTAGCGTCCAGAAATATCTGGTTATGTTATCTCAATCTTAAGAATGAGATAGTAAGTATAAGGAAGTATATGTTTCATCTTCCTCTGCAAAACGTATGCCAAAGTCGATCAAAGGTGAATAATTTAAAATTAACTTTAAGAATTAGCACATTAATTATGCCCAGTCTACTAAACTAAGTTGAGAAAATGGTTAAGATTGGCTTTCGATTTTAACTAGTGATTACTTTGTGCTGTTTTAGAATCGCGAGTTAAAAATATGGAGGCTTTATACTTGTCACATAACCAGGTAGCAATTGCCAGAACTAAAGAGGTAACAGATACTTGCCACCATTAACAGTCGACTTTTGTTCGGCCTCAACGTTTTTTGGAAAATATTCAACCCCCCTCCTAGGACCGCTCACCTTACTATCCGAGGTGACATAAACATTATTTTCATTCATGACGTACCAAAACATTGTTCCTTAAATTCCACTCATGCACAAATGCTTCAGACTAATCCTTTAATCCTACACTCTCTTCCTAAACCTATGCGATGGATTAGGAGAAGGTGGGTCCATGATCAATATCCATTAATGAAACCATATCTTCTAAAATGAATCATTGGCTTCTGCTATTGACATTCTGCTATTAAATTTCCTTAATAAAAATTTACTTGTAGCAATGTATTTTTTTTTGCAAAAAAAAAGAAAAAAGATACTGAACTCAATAATTATGATTAAAAAACTGACTAAAAATATATCTCACAATTAGTATAATTGTGAGCATTGTATTCTTGTCCGAAAGTAAATAACAAGGAATTGGGGGTCAGAAATATTTTATTATTCTGGTAAGAATGAAGAAAAATTAGTAATGAACTGTTGTAATGAAAATTTTAATGAAGAGTCATCGACCATTTATATGTTACGTCATTTGATTGTTGATGCTATTTGTAACGTATTGTTTAAAATTTCTTGTATTCTATTCATATTATATGCTTCTTTACGTTGATTCCTCTTAGTCTTGGAAGTTATGTACCATTCATGATGCATTCCTCCCACTACTCACTGCTTTTACACATTTCATGGGCATGGAAAATTTAAATAGAGGCGTTACTCGCCCCTTCCTTTAACAAAACCGTAATGTAGGGTTGCTGAGTTAGAACGTACAATAGAGCTTCATTAATAATAAACAGGATCCCTTTTCAAGCTTCGCTTCTTTTACCAACGCAGAGAAAAAAAAAATAATAATAAAAAAGAATAAGAATAGAGTGAGGAAGTGAAAGAGAGAGAGAAAAAAACAATTGTACAGGGAAAGTTAATGTGTAAATAATGTAAGTTTAAGCTGGTAAATATTTTATTAACACGTATTTCTCGGAAAAGGAAAGTTTATTAAAATTAACTATCAGTTCGGACTTAATTTAACGTGCCAATTAACAGCTGTCATTATCATTATCTAAAAACTCATAACAAAAGATTTAGGCGTAATGCTGAATAATTTCCAAAGTAATCAATTTTCATGTTCTTATTGATTTTTACTAGGCACTCGCTCTTTTTATCTTCTAAATTAATTATATTAAACTTCTATGGCAAGTCGTTTAGTAGAACACTATTTATTATTTATTTATAAGTTTTAGACATTAAAGAAGTCAGAATGTGTGTGTATAATTATTTCACCCTGTATCAGTCTTTGTTGTCCCACTATTTATTATGACATTCTGAAGAGTACAGACACCTGAAATCAGTCGATGACCAGAAAATGAACCAAGCTATCGGAAAATATCTCTGTTTTCCAATTCTATGGACCTAACCAAACAAGTCAGAAAGAAAGGAATCATATAGATTTTGTCCAACTGTTTGTGACGCAATTTTTATTACTATCTCTCCTACTCCTGGTAAGAGAAAGAACTGCGATCGTTCCAAATTTTTAGCAATTGAGTTGTCACCGGAAAGACATGTTTTGAGGTCCGCAGAATACGAAAAATATAATTTTTATCGTGTGTGTTGAATCTCAGATTTTTTTCAGACCATCTTCCTATCTTGTTGATCGCTTAATATTAATTTTGAAACGTCAGTTCATAATTTGCTTCCAGTGCCAAAATTAATTTGGTATGAAGATAACAAACAAAACTACCATAGTAAATTAACAATTTATTTAAATAACACTGTATTGTATATCGATAGTATCGATTTTGTAAAATTGATTTTTTATTAAATATTATAAGGTTAGCTGCCAATCAAAATCCAAACCCAAAGCGTAAAACAGTATTTAAAGAAAAGTGGTTAACAGGGACTGTTTTGATTCTAGAAAAACTTCTTACAAGTTACTTAATAATTTTAGAAAAACAAATAACATAACTGATAAGAAGTTACATTTACAGTACAAGAGGAATTTTAAAAATCTATGTTTATTCAAGAATAAAGTGTTCTTTAATGCTACGATTAGTCGTATAAATGATAGTAAGATATCAAACAGTTTTGGGAGTTATGTTCGATTGGTTAGGCGTTCAAAATGGGCTTTACATGGTGCTATAACAGTTGAGGAATTGAGAAATTACTTTATTAATTTGTATAATCCCGCTATACATATGGATAAAATTCAGTACGCTATGCCGCTCATTCAGAATAATAAATCTGACCAGCCCTTCTGAATGGATGAGTGGTTGTATGTATCGGCCAAAGCGAAGATTGGAAAAGCTCCTCAATGCAATTTTCGAAATGGGCAGCATTCCTTATAGTTTTTTAAATGCACTGATTTTTCCTCTATTGAAGAAGGGTTAATAGTAATAATGTTTCTAATTATCGGGATATTTCCTTTATTAATGTTATAGCGAAATTATATACTGGTCTAATATTACAGAGAATGACTGGCGTGCTGAATGAGTTCCAAGCTGGATTCACAGAAAACTACTCTACAATTAATAATAAATATATTTACTCTTGGTAACCTGGTTAAGTTAAAGCTTAGTGTCAAGAAGAACAAAGTGTATGCGTTCTTCGAGGACTTCTCCCCATATTAATGTTGGGATAAATATGCAAAATTTGAGTTTATATAAATTTATTGTTTTAAATATAATGATTGTCCCTCTGTAATTGTACTTTATATATAATTTCGGAGTCAGCTGGTGTACCTTTGTAAGTGAATGTATGCTTGATTTTTGTGCGATAAACTAATAAGTTTTTCTGTGGTTAATGTGACTAACTAATTGTATAAATATTAACTTTTATTAATGTTTGTTTCCTTTTATTAATGGACACCGAAAATGGTATGAAAGACAATTGTATATATTGTAAATAGTGTGTAAATAGTTCGTATTTTTTGTAGGTTAAGCGTTATTTTAGTTTTATTTTAAAATTTATATTAATTGGACATTTGGTTCAGATAGTGGCCACATGGCGCGCTGGCAACAGCCTAATACATCAGACATTGAATCACATGATTCAATAAATGTCTTTTCTGAAAATAATAATAATTGTACATCAAGTAAAATTGCTAAAACTACTAAAAGACCCAGTAATTTAATTAATGAAGTAATAATGACGAAAAAATAAAACAAAAACTACAATTTCTAATAAAACTATGAAAGAACTAAGTAAGAAACTCACGCGTGCTCAGTCTCTTCAATCACTAAGTGAGTCCAGTGCATACAACAGCCAACCTGGGCCATCTCTAATGAGATCCCAACCTACTGCAGCTCCAAACTTCTGCACTCCCAACCCATTTGCTCCGTTAAGCATTAACGACGGTGAGCAGATGCCTGGGGAGATCACACCACCCAAGGAGAGAAAATCACCGAAACCTCCTCCAATATTTATTAGCAATGTCAATAATTATATGGACTTCCGTGGAGCACTTACTGAGCTTCTTGGTCCCTCGTCCTTCGATTGTAAATCTCGTGTGGACAATGTTATGCTGTCCACTAAGACAGTCGATAGTTACAGAGAAGCAATAAAGTACCTCCAAGAAAATAGAGCACAGTACCACACATACCAATTGAAAACTGATAAAGCCTTCAGAGTGGTGCTTAGAAATCTTCACCACACAATACCTACGGAGCACATCAAGCAAGACCTTGAGGAGATGGGCCACAGAGTAAGGAACGTCACAAATGTGAAGCATCCAGGGACAAAAGCGCCACTTCCCCTATTTTTCATTGACCTCGAACCTAAAGAAAATAACAAAGAAATCTTCAATGTCAAATCCATCGTCTACACAAAGGTAAAGGTGGAGGAACCATACAAGACCGTTGAAATCCTTCAGTGCAAGAGATGTCAGCAATATGGTCACACCAAAAGTTACTGCAACCACACTCCTAGATGTGTGAAGTGTGCGGGATATCATCCATCCTCTGGCTGCACTAAGCCTCGGGAACCCCTGCAACTTGTGCTTTATGCCAGGGTAACCACCCAGCTAATTACAGAGGATGTGTAACACACAAGGAACTACAACGTCTACGAAGAAGAAACAACTCGCAAAATGACCGCAATCCGCAGCCAAGTTTACCACAGGGAGCAATCCTACAGCTAACATCTACAGACTTCCCTCAGCTGCCACAGAAAGAGCCTTCTCCAACTCAGCAGTCTCATCAACCTCCTATAAGTCGCTGGTTTTCCCCCGTTGGAGTTTCGGGGCAATCAATTAATCATCCGCCAAACTCTCCTGACATGACCAACGTACTGACGTCCTTCATATCAGAGTTCAAATCCCTCATAAATCCACTCATCACACTTCTGACCACACTAGTAACCGAACTCATTCCTAAACTTTCAAAATGAATAGACACTCTCTGAATAATTCTTCGCTAACATCCTCCTCTGGAACGCAAATGGGCTGAATCCCCACAGAGACGAACTGGACATTTTGTTACATGACAAACGAATTGACGTGGCACTGATAACAGAGACTCACTTTACTGGACGATCATACTGTAAATTAACCGACTACACTACTTATAGAGCAGACCACCCAGACGACACTGCCCATGTGGCGCAGCCATTCTAATCCGCTCCACCTTAATACATCAACAACTATTACTTGAACAATCAGACTCTCTCCAATCCGTAGCGATTACACTGGACTGTCATCCATTCTCTCTAAATATGGCAGCAGTGTACTGCCCACCTAATAAGGCTATCTCGTCTACAGACTTTAGTGCTTTTTTTCGCCGATTGGGACCTCGATTCTTGGCTGGTGGAGACTATAACGCCAAGCATCCGCAATGGTGCTGCCGCGTAGCTAATCCAAGGGGACGCACTCTTCTCAATGTTCTCACTGCTTCTAACTACAAAGTACTATCTCCTAACGAACCAACGTACTGGCCGACAGCACTCTCTAAATTACCTGACATTCTGGACTATTTCATTATTTCTCAGACTTTTTCACTAACCACAGACATTTATACACTTACTGACCTCTCTTCAGACCACAGTCCTGTGCTACTAACCCTAACTACAACGCCCAAGACACTTCTTCCTCGACCGACTCTAATTACGGGACCTGTAGACTGGACTCTCTTTCAGAATCTCCTAGAAAGTAAGCTTGACTTATCTTTATCACTGAAAACGCCAGACGAAATAGACGAAGCAGTAAATACTCTAACTACCTCCATACAGTACTCTATCTGGCAGTCAACCACTCACTCACACCAAAGGACAGTTTATAGACAGTATAATCTACCAGTTAAAACACGCCTGCTGATCAGAGAAAAGAGAAGAGCTCGAACAATTTGGCAACGGACACGATACCCTACTGACAAAAATACTTACAACAGACTCACAAGACATTTGAAGCGGAACTTACAAACACTGAGAACACAAAAATATGACAACTATATTACTAACCTAACTACCAATCGT
Source organism: Triatoma infestans (assembly GCA_011037195.1). Lineage (NCBI taxonomy): Eukaryota > Metazoa > Arthropoda > Insecta > Hemiptera > Reduviidae > Triatoma > Triatoma infestans. The sequence continues at coordinate 24,336 of JAAEAF010007269.1, forward strand.
AGATCTCTTTGGACAGCCACACGCCGACTGTTATCGTACAAATTCACTTCTTCTTCTCTTAGACGAGACGACGGGACTTGGGCGAAATCAGACTATGACAAAGCCATGCTTTTTTCTCAGCACCTGACTGACATCTTTACACCTCACCCTGACTTGTCAAACGACTTACTCACGACGGAAATAGAATCTGAATTAGACACACCTCTTCCTCTTTCACCACCACCAAAAGCTTTCACTCCTTCAGATATCAACTACACCATAAAATCCTTACCCTCTAGAAAATCTCCCGGATATGACCTCATTACCTCGAAATTCTTCGCCATCTTCCTAGAAAAGCTCTTATCTATCTCACCTACATCTACAACTCTGTCCTTCGTACTACCTACTTTCCACTTTTTTGGAAGTATTCAGTAACACGAATGATCCCGAAACCTGGCAAACCCGCACATCTACCTTCTTCTTACAGACCGATTAGTTTACTACCGACGTTAGGCAAAATTCTTGAAAAACTGCTGCTGAAACGTATCAACCCCATATTTGCGGAACTTGGCGTTGTCCCATGTCATCAATTTGGGTTCCGAAACATGCACAATACAATTCAGCAGTGTCATCGAGTGGTAGACGAGATATCTTCAGCACTGGAGAGAAAGAAATACTGCACAGGAGCATTCTTGGATGTTACCCAGGCATTCGATCGTGTCTGGCACCCTGGGCTCCTCTACAAATTAAAAAAATGTCTCCCATTTACTTACTTCCTCATTCTGCGCTCTTACCTCTCCGAAAGGTTCTTTCAGGTCAGTTCTGGTTCAGCTATCTCTCCTTTCTCGCCAATGAGGGCAGGGGTACCGCAGGGGAGTATCCTTGGTCCCGTCCTATACACTGTATACACATCTGACATACCCACACATCCATCCACACTACTAAGTACATATGCAGACGACACAGCAATTCTAGCTACCAGTTCAAACCCAGCATCAGCTTCACACAAATTACAGTCACATTTACAAAAAATAGAATCATGGGCAAAGAAATGGAAAATAAAAGTGAACCCTCAGAAATGTCAACACGCCACGTTTACTCTCCGGCGGGGCTCTTGTCCTCCTATCTTCTACAACAACAACGCACTTCCCTCTACAGATCTGGTGCGCTACCTTGGGCTTTTCATAGACAAACGACTCACGTGGAACCCACACACACGACTTAAAAGACAAGCCATGACTAAACGTGCCAAACTTCTTTACCGACTTCTCGGACGACGGTCTAAATTACCAACTGAACTGAAGAGACTAATATATAACACCATAATCAAACCTATGTGGACTTACGGACTAGAGCTGTGGGGTTCAGCCAAACCGACCAACATACGGACCATACAAACATTTCAATCCAAACTACTCAGACAGATAGTTGACGCTCCTTTTTACGTTACAAACCTCACTCTCCACAATGACCTTAACATCCCTTTCGTACAACAACTTGCCAAGACAAAATACCACAAATACCACACTGCTCTCTCACACTGCCCTAATCCCTTCGTACAGTCTCTTGCTTCTACTACCATCCCTGACAATCCACCTCGCCGACTGAACCGCCAGTGGCCCCGAGATTTCCTTCGGGACTGATCAGTGACTGGTATCCCGTAGAGAGTGCTACCACTGGGTAGTTTCTCTCCTCCCACTCTTCACGCCTCTATACTCTCTCTCTTCTCATTTACTTATTGTATATAGAACTATACAGATTGTAAATTTCTAAATAAAGAAAAAAAAAAAATATATAATTTCATTATTTAATTGTACTTTATATTAATTGTATTTCGTATATAATTGTAAGAAATTGATTTCTCTCATATAACATTTTCAATTGTATATTATTACATGCATTTAGCGCAAAACTCTAAAATTTAATTTTTTTAAGATATTTAAAAGGCCCAAAGATGGAGCTACATATAACAGCGGTGGCTTCAGAAATATAAGTATCATATTAGCGATGATAGCTTGGAATTTCTGTTTTATTTATAAGTTTTTTTTATCGATAGATATATTTTAATATTCTGTTGGAAGATCCTAACAAAGTTTATTTTACAATGGAACTTAATTTCCGCAATTTAGGCTTTTATAAATATCTATTCGTATATATATATACTAAGGGGCCTTACAGTATAAATATCTATTCGTATATATAAACTAAGGGGCCCTGCAGTATGACTGGCGCATTCGGCACCCAGTCCCGCACCCCTCTTAACATTTTTCTGAAAAAATTCTGAATCAAATGGTAGAAATTGCTTGAAAAACTGTCCAGCCGATCATAGGCCGCAAATGTGTTCAATCGTAATTATTAGGCAGTTGGTAACTAATGAGAAACTGCTTGTCGGAACTAACCTTAATATATATAAAGGGGGAAATATAAATAATCTGCTTATAAAGTTGGCCTTGATCGCAAACTGAATCAAAGGACTTTTCAATATTAATGTCACCTTTTGTAAAATTATGTTAAATTTTTCATTGGTATTTACCATAATTTCGATCGGCTGGGCTGTAGTAGAATGATTTCGTTTAAAACCAAACAATTCATACCTTTTATAAGTAAAGCAATAGGTCTGTCAAAAATTACATTAAAGTGAGTGTTAAATGTACTACCCGTTAAACGACATCTGGGTATTTTTCTGATAATATTCCCAATATCTTTCTTGATACATGAATTCCTCCATCACAGTTCAATAGAGAATCTGAAAGGCCCAAGAATTCTTTGAGTCTTTTCCCTTCATCACTTAATATAAATTCCAGATATTTGGTTACTTTCAATTCAAATTTCTTTTACAAGTTTCAATGGCAAGCAGCGATAGTCTTGCAAGTGTAAACTCTAGATCTTCAATTGAGTCTATACAATCTATTTTACTTATTGCAAAGATGTCAGCGAATTGATAGAATAGCTATCCAAACTATTGTTCAATTCAAGCGGATACTAGTCAGCATATAGGATAGGAACAATGTTGAAATTCCTTTCTTAGCACGGAACTAGATTAGTTAACCTTAACATTCATAGTGTTTCAGATCTCATGGTATTTCTATGGAATTGCAGATAACGCGCTTTGATATTCAGTATTTTGTATCCTGCAGATTTGCAAATTGGGTCGAATAATCCAAAAAGTGGTTTTTAATTAATAAGTAAATATTAATAAGTTTGTCACATTTGTATGGGATTACTTTATGAAGAGATTACGTCAAAAATACTATCATTATTAATAATGAACATATACAGCTTACACAAACTTGTCAGATGTATTTGAAAAAATGTGCTTAAACATCTAAGCTGTCAGAAAATTCGATGCAACAACTAACTATAACATATAGAATTATAAATATTATTTAGTGTGACCTCTTTTTTAATTTAGTAATTTATAAAGCAATTTCATCTATTTCATTAATCAGCACGACCCTTCATTGCAAAGAGAAACCGAGTTCCTATTTTATGTGCAAATATAATTTTGATTTCTTTAAATAAATTATCATTCTCTCTGGTCTCTAATTTTTTGTAAGGTACAAGTTTCAACATATTGATCCCGAATGTATGTCTCAATATTTTTCAATCATATCCGCTAATTAGATTTGTTACTTTTTTGAGAGTCCATGTTTCAGTTCGTATATAATAACATATGATCACCAAGTACTATAGATTCTTAATTTATTGCAGCTACTTAAAAAAAAATCGGCTTTTCAGAGCTGTACCTAGAGCGAAATAATCTCTGCTCTCTGCCCCTGATCTTATTTCAAACTTCACTCTTATTTAAATTTTCATGAAATCAGTGGCGGCTCGTGACTTGGATATGTGGGGGTTCAACTTTTTTTTTAAATACTTACATTATCTATCATAATTAGTAGCCTGGCTAGTTAAAAATCACGAAGTAAGCCAGGAGCCAGGTAAAAACTTGCATCCCTCTCCTACAATTAAATGTGTTAAATTAAGAATAAATCTATTAGCTCAGTGGATAGTGCATTGGACTTCCACGCGGAGGACTCGGGTTCGAGTCCAGCTGTGCTGCCCTTAGGTTTTTCCTAGGAGCTCTTACAGCACACTGTCCGGTGTTGGGCAGTGTTGTCTGTAACGAGAGAACACCATCCGGAGGCCGGCTGTGCACTGAGAAGGCTCAGGCGGCAATGACCATTACTCAGTTCTCAAAATTATAATTGACACATTTTATAGGTTGTGTACCAAATTTAATGAAATTCTTCGAAAACTGAAAAAAATATTCAGTAACAGCGCACTTCCGGTTTACTATTTTCTTGAAACTCAGAATTTTGGCCATCTATTTATTTCTAATTAATTTTGTTTGGATGATAGAATTGTATAATCAAATATGAGAGCACTTTAGAGAATAATATAACCCCATCCCTCCCCTAAAAGTGCCCTTAAATGAATTTTACCAGACAAATGTTTCAAATAAAAGTTATAGATCTTTGTATGTTTAGTTTATGTAAGAAGATTCAAGAAACTTATCGGAGCAATTTTTGAGAAAATGGCGAAAAAGTGAAAAAATCATTTACTAAGTGGTAAAGTAAACCCACTTCCGGTTATCCGATTTTTTTCAAACTCGGAATTTCAACAACATATTATATTCTTATTAATATTATTTAGTTGACAGAATTGTATAGCGAACCGAAATAGAACTTTAGATTGAAACCTAACCCAACCCCTCCTTCAAAACTGCCTTTAAATGAATTTTTCCGGAGAAATGTTTCAAATAGAAGTTGTAGATCTTTGTATGTATAGTTCATATACCAAATTTCAAGAAAATCGTCGGAGCCATTTTTGAGAAAATTGCAAAAAAGTAAAAAAATCAACTAGTAAAGTGGTACTTCCGGTTGAGGAATTTCGACAGATAACGTAGGGTCAGATCTCATGGTGATACCTAAACGGAATATTAAGTTTCAACTTTCTACGGTTTTTCGTTTTTGAGCTATGGTGTTCACATACATATACACACACCCGTGCACGCACACAGGCGCACACACACACACGCACACAGAGAACATTTGCTAAAAACTTTTTTAACTCCGGGTAAGATCGGGTAAGTTCGTTCGTAGATCGTAAGTAATGTTCATCGCGCTTGTAACCCCTACTCTTTTTGAAAAAAGTTAATAAAAACATACACTTTTCTATACTACCACAAAGAAATTTTTTATATATACATATATATATATACTAAATTCTCCAGCGCGACTCCCAACTGTGAACCCCCTGCTTCCTACTTTTTTATACATCTCCTGATACACATGCAATTCACTAAGTGTCCAAATTCATTGTACGAACATATTAGAGGAGCTCCTATACTGATATACGTTCCTATTCTTTGATGTCTGGCTCTCCGATTGTACTACTGATCTTTTTCATTAATACTTTATAGATTACACAATTTTTGTACGATTTATACTTATAGTATATACAATTTTTGGTGTGACTTATGTTCCTAACTAATATAAAAATGAAAATATTTTTTTGAAATTGAAATATGAAAGAAAATAAAATCAAATAAGAAAATTTTGCTACATTTTATTTAATTTTTTACTTTTTTTCTTCAAATAGTTGGGGGTTCAGTCGCGCAATCGCGAATACCAGTAGCCGCCACTGCATGAAATATGAAGTCAACTTAATGGAAAGTATTCACTCACTCGAACAGATTTCACCAACTTGTAGCTAATGCTATTGCCGTGGACTAGCGAATTTCTCCCCAACTAAAGGTCCTTGGCTTTTCTTTCCACTAATAACAAGACCCATGTCGTTCCATCTTTACCAAATTCCGCTCGCATAGTAATCTAAAAATATCTAAAATTGGGTCTAATTTGTAGAAAACAAAAAGTGCCGAACAGATACCGGACTGCCGGACTGTTTAGAAATAATTAAAATACTTTGAATGAAAACATTAAATCATCACGCTTTTTATAAACTAATAAAGACTAATAACCCAAGTATATTCGTGAGAGAGAGGAACTGCAAGAGTATTTATTATTTAATGAATTACAGAAGTCAAAATAAACAAAATAATACTTTTTGAAAAACATATGCTCAACAAGTTTTTAAGCTAATCTGAAAAGTTTTCTAAAAAATTTGGAAAAAAAAAATTAAATCATAACAAAATCAAAATGTAAAAAATCTGGTGTGAAACACTCACACAACTTTCTCTTACTCCAGTTCTCAATATTGACAAATTTTATAGTTTGTTTACTAAATTTAATGAAATTCGTCCGTCCAAAAGTGAAAAATCGGTTCAGTAAAAGCGCACTTCCGGGTAATTAATTTTCTTGAAACTCGGAATTTTCGCCATCTATTTATTTCTAATTAATTTTGTTTGGATGGTAGAATTGTATAATCTATCATCCCATTATACTTTATCAACTATGATACCACTTTAGAGAAAAACATAACCCCCCCTCATCCCCCAAAAGTGCCCTTAAATGAATTTTCCCAGAGAAATGTATTAAATAAAAGTTATATATCTTTGTATGTGTAGTTTATATGGAAATGTTTCAAGAAAATCGTTGGAGCTATTTTTGAAAAAATCGCAAAAAAGTCAAAAAAAATTATTTAGTAAAGTGGTAAAGTAAACGCACTTCCGGTCATCCGATTTTTCAGACTCGGAATTTCGACAATATTTTTAATTCTAATTAACATTATTTAGATGACATTCTTGTCTAATAAACTGAAATAGAACTTTAGATAGAAACCTAACCCCACCCCACCTCAAAAAGTGCCCTTAAATGAATTTTCCCAAAGAAATGTTTCTAATAAAAGTTTCGCTCTTTCTATGTGTAGTTGATATACCAAGTTTAAAGAAAATCGTCAGAGCCATTGTTGAGAAAATCGCAAAAACGTAAAAAAAAAAAAAAAAAAAAAAAACTAGTTAAGTGGTACTTCCAGTTTAGGAATTTTGACAGATAACATACTGTCAGATCCCATGCTGATATCTAAACGGAATATCAAGTTTCCACTTTCTACGGTTTTCCGTTTTTCAGCTATGCTGTTTACATTCACAGACACGGACACCACAAACCATTTGCTAAAAAACACTTTTTTGGACTATGTGATACTTCCGGGACCTGAAAACTGGTATTTCCGGTGAAAACTCGATATCGAAAATTTGACACGATTACAATACTTCCTCTTACTAGGAAGTAAGTAAGTATTAGCAATAATTTAAAACTAAATCTTATGTTTTTTGATCATAAATTTCTTTAGTTTGGTTATTGCCAAAAGAGCACTATTTAAATATAGCAATCTGATTATTTTTTTTATTTAATATGGGACAAGGCGTCATAAAATGAAGCACAACTCTAGTTTATAATTCAAACTTGTAATTTGTGCTTAATATTTAGTTATCTTTAAAGTTATTTCTGGGGGAGAATGTAAACCGTAAATCGACTTTTTTGAGAGTTCCAGCTCCTCTAGAACCTCGCTAAACTCAATTTTCTTTGACAAAGTTATAAATAAAAGAAATGGTTAATATATTAAATTTAGGGGGAACCTGTTGATGTTTCTGTGGAGAAAAACGTAGAAAACTGAAAAATTAAAAAAATTAAAAATGTTCAGTAAATTCGCACTTGTGCGCAATGCCGATTTCCTTCAAATTCAAAATTTTTGCAGTATTTAATTTCAATTAACATGATGATAGAATCGTAAAATAAAGTGAAATAGCATGTTAGAGGATAATATATCCACTCGACCTTCATAAACCTTTTAAATGAATTTTTTATTTCACAAATATCTTTCAAATAAAAGTGATAGACTTACAAGATGTATATAGTGTATGTACAAACTTTAAACAATATCGTTGAAGCCGTTTCCGAGAAAATCGCAAAAAAATGGAAAAATTCATTCAGTAAAGTGGTACGTCCGGTTTACTGACTTTAACCAAAACTCTTGTTGTGTCAGGTTCGTTAATAGTGTCAGCAGTAAGTGAAAGTAAAAATACAGTAGTATTAAAATAAATAAAAGGAATATTCACTGAAAAGGATTTAATAGATAACTTTCTGAATAGGATTAATAGGTTTTATTGTGACTCCTGAAGAATATTTGTTTTGGCCAACATGGCTTACTAATGTATATTTGTAGCATGCATAAGCAGCCTTATGATGGTAACATACCTCCCCGTCCCAATAAATAACTTACGTAATTGATCACTAGCATTAATGATCGTTACTAATTAATAATTCATCCTGCATACAAGGAGCTCTTCTTTGTTATTCTGATGTGTGTCTGCTGATACAGCACATAATGCCCTACAACTTCTTTAAATGTTGATGTTCTCGGATGTACAAGAATCCCGGAGATTGTCGGCTTGTTTAGGTTTCCAATAAATGATAAAATATGATGCCAAATAAGACTCCCAGCAAGAGGAAGTATTTAATGTGGGTGTGTGTGTGCGTTTGTGTGTATTTGAACAGCATAGCTCAAAAATGAAAAACCGTAGAAAGTTGAAACTTGATATGCCGTTTAGATATCGCTGTCACCATATAATCTGACAGTACGTTATCTGTCAAAATTCCTCAACCGGAAGTACCACTTTTCTAGTTTTTTTTGTTTTCACTTTTTCGCAATTTTCTCAAAAATGGCTCAGACGATTTTCTTGAAACTTCATATATTAACTATACATACAAAGGTCTACAATTTTTATTGTAAACATTTCTCTGAGAAAATTCATTTAGGGGCACTTGTAGGAGAGAGAAGGGGCATATTTCCTCTAAAGTGCTATCATAGTTCATTATACAATTCTATCATCCAAACAAAATTCATTACAAATAAATAAATGGCCAAAATTCCGAGTTTCAAGAAAATTAGTAAACCGGATGTGCGTTTTTACTGAACAATTTTTCCAGTTTTCGACGAATTTCATTAAATTTGGTACACTAACTATATAAAATTTGTCAATTATAATTTTGAGAATTGTAGTGAGAGAAAGTTGTGTGAGTGTTTCACACCAGATTTTTTTTTTTTGGTTAATAATTTTTTGCCTAATAATATAATTATCTTTTTAAGATCTTTCCTTTCTTCTTAATGTAATTTTTTCCATTACTTTATTTACTACATGGTCTTCTGTATTTGATAGAGAATTTTACAATGACCAACTTCCATGTAGGAAACGACCGAATGGCGTGTGTATCCATTATAGTGGTCCGTGGTACCTGTAACAGTAGGCACACAATTCATAACTAAACGGCCACAATTCATATCAAACGGCCTTTATCTTTGTTTTATATACCATTCCTTTCCTACAATATGATGGTTTTTGTATTTTAGGATACAAACAATAAGGAAATTACTTTAACTGAATGGTTATATAAATATTCACTACGATTTAGGTATACCTAATTTTTATTAAAATTGTAATTTTTTTTTTAGGCGAATTTCAATTACAAAAAATAATTGATGCTCCTCATCCCTTAAAACTTCTTTAAATGACCTTTCTTAGGAAAAAGTTTTAAAAAATTCCATAAAATTTAGAGAAAAACATAGAAAACTGGAAAAAAAAAACTGTTCAGTAAAAAACCTACTTTCGGTTACCCTATTTCCTTCAAAGTCGGAATTTCGGCAACATATTTAATAATAATTATTATTAATTAGATAATAGAATTGTATAATACACGGAAATAGCATTTTATAAGTAAACATAACACCTCCACAACCTCAAACCCTGCCTTAAATACATTTTTCCACAGAAATGTGTGATCTCAAAACGTGTATTTCCGGTGAAAAGTCGATATCGAAAATTTTGACACAAATAGAATACTTCCTCTTACTATATAAAAAAGACGTGTTTTAGGTAGAGCTACTAACTTGAGTGTTGTATTGTGTTTGATATGTGTTAATAGTATTGTTTTGTAGTCCTACACTCGGCATGATCTGAGTAGTTGACACGCAAGTTATATGCGCAAAATAGTGATACGATAATAAGGAAGTTGTATCGTTCAATTCGAGTATAAGTTACACGTGAATTGTGCACGTGAATCTCAGTTTGTATGGAGATTATTGATTGCTATGTACAATTATAGAATAAAGAAGTTAAGTGAACAACTTGTATTTGTAATAGATTAAATATTCATCTATTTATATATTAGTCTATGGCTTACGAGTGACACGTAACAATACATTCAATGTTTAATATAAACTGGTCACTTTGAACCTAGATATGGGAAGGAGTTTGACCAGAAGGTATGTAATGGGTTTCAGAAGGAGAGAAAAATGGGTTGTATAGATAAATACACTAGAAGTAAAACTGAACACTGTATAATCGAAAAGTAGCACAATTGCCTGGTGTAATAGCACCCATCCACAGCAAAGAGAATACAACCACAGCAGAGAGAAGAGAGGCCCTCTCTGGTTAACAGAGACTACTCTCTGACTTAGGCATGCTAGAGTGGGAGAACCTGTGTATATAAGCCAGTGGGAATCTATCTAAAGGGATCTATCATATACAACCATACACCGTTCACCAGTCATCGCATCGTGTCATATCTCTACTCTCACCATTCATTCTATCATTTTTCATTATAAAGTCCAGTGCAGTGTAAACTTAGCTACATTATATTAGTGTCTTCATATCTCGTTCATTTAATCAAACCTAATTTCTCTCCTCAACAATATATTGGTGGCAGCGTTTGAGAATCCCGCTTCAGCTTCAACATTTTCGAAGATAAAGGTAAGTCATTTCTTTCAGTTTTACATATTTATATTTATTTCATTACTTATTTATATTTCATTTTTACACTCAATTCTTTTTTTCACATTTAAAATCTTATCGACTTTTTTCCTTTTATGAAAAGAGCCGATATCATCAAAGAACTAAAAAACATAATCTTCCAATAGGCGGTAATTTATTAGTATTGAAAGAACGCTTAGCGAAAATTAATAATGTGGCTACCTATACAATTGACGGTCAGCAAAAATCTGCCGATGAGGCAATCACTTATCTTTTGAACAAATGCAACATGCCAAATCCCGTGAACATAATGAATCTTCAAATGATCAACAACCCTATTATATTGGGAGAACCTGTGTATATAAGCCAGTGGGAATCTATCTAAAGGGATCTGTCATATACAACCATACAACTGTACACCAGTCATCGCATCGTGTCATATCTTACTCTCACCATTCATTCTGTCATTTCCATTATAAAGTCCATTGCAGTTAGTGTAAAATTAGCTACATTATATTAGTGTCAGCATATCTTTAATCAAACCTAATTTCACTCCTCAACAACCCTATTATATCTGGACTTTATACTAAAACTTATAAAATGGTAGTGAGAGGTAAAGAGAAAGGTTGATGACGCGTTGTGACTGCTGTATGAACTTCCGCGACTGTCGGTAAACCCCCCTCTATGGATAACACAGCTGTATTTAAACAGATTCTCCCACTCTAGTCTCTAGTCTGGCCTAAACTGTCTGTCTGCCTGTCTCTCTCTCTCTCACTCTCTCTCTCTCTGCTTTGAATCCCTCTCTTCGGATCCTATTAGAAGGTATATAACTTCAACTTAACTCAACATAGGTTTATAGTTCCAACTTCATTTTTTAATATTTGCTATGTCCGTTAAGTAAATGTGAATTTGTAGTTTGAGACCACTGCTTTAATGGTGAAGATAGAAGAAGGGAACAGTTTGCAGTGAATACACTTGGGTAACAAAGTATTTATTTTATATACTGGATGCCCGTTTCGACAAAGACAAAGGCAGTAAATTTCTTTTTAAAGCATTTTATTTTTCTTATCATATATACGATGAAGTGAAATTATATATTAATTAAAATTTAAGGATTGCCTGTTAAGCTTTTTAAATGTCAATTATCATAACTCCAATGTTTAATAATCTTGACAAAATGTCATTTTAAATGATTTACGGACAAAAAATGAATTTAATTAAATAGTTATTTGTTTTTATATCTTAAAAATAATGAATCCACTAATATTAGCCGGTTATTAATTAATTATAATGATAACATTGACACTATTTATGGACAGACCCCCATATAGTTTAGAGAACAAGAAACACTTATAAATGAATAAAATCCCCATATGTGAAAATACTTCATTAAGAATGCTTGAAACCTTACTTTTAAAATGAATAGAAACCAAATGGTACAGATTCATCTTTGATGTTCATTTCATACACTGGACAGCCTACATTTCCTTCCTTTTAACCAGGAATAATTCATCAACTTCAATAACCTATTGAAAGAGAAATGAAAGAGGACTCTCTCTCTACCACCCTCGGGGCTTTTGAATGCTGGACATTTATTTTGTATCAACAAGATGATTTTCTCTATAAAACTAATACGGAAATGTGTCGTCACATCAAAGGATTTCTTGTAGAAATTAATATAACATAGGAGAGAGGTAATTTTTAAAGAATAAACATTTATCTAATTTGCTAATTTATTATTAACGGCAAAATATTTTAACTGATAAAAATTAGGTAAGATCTAATAAATTATAGAATAGTTTCCGGTCTGTATTAATTTTCCGGGCGGGCCTTGTGGTTCCCTTCGCAAGAAATATGGCACATAAATATCTATCACTTTTATTTGAAATATTTTTACTGAGAAAGTGGTTTGGGGGGGGGTGATTGTGAGGGAACACTAGCGTTATCCTTTCCTCTAAACTGCCTCACTTCAGTTCAACGTATGATTTCCACCTACATTATATTAATATATACATTAGAAGTATTTATAGAATTCCAAATTTGAAAAAAATCAGTTTACTAGAAGAGTCTATTTATAGCAAATCTTTTCAACGGGGGGGGGGGGGTTCCTTACAAAACGGCTACAACGATTTTCTTTAAATTGCATTGCACAAATAAGAATATACCAATTTTATTAGAAACATTTCCCAAAACAATTGGTGTTAAAGACTGATGAGGGACCTGTTCACTTTGATTCAAATTTAAACTACACATATGTTTTGACAAAGAGCGCTCCGCTCAGATGTACAAGTAATAACACCTACTACCATTTTTTACTTTCTCTTACTCCTAGTAAGAGGAAATATTGTAATCGTGCCAAATTTTCGTTATCAGTTATCACCGGAAATATCCGTTTTGAGGTCCCCTGAGTTCAAAAAAGTGGTTTTAGCAAATGGTCTGTGTGTATGGTTGTGTGGTGTATGTATGTGAACAGCATAGCTCAAAAACGAAAAACCGTAGAAAGTTAAAACTTGATATTCCATTTAGGCATCACCGTGGGATCTGACACTACGTTATCTGTCAAAATTCCTCAACCGGAAGTACCACTTTACTAGTTAGATTTTTTACTTTTTTGCGATTTTCTCAAAAATGGCTCCGACGATTTTTCTTTAAACTCCAAACATCAACCACACATACAAAGAGCTACAACTTTTATTTGAAACATTTCTCCGGGAAAATGCACTGAAGGGCACTTTTGGGGGAGGGGGGGTTAGGTTTCCATCTAAAGTGCTATTTCAGTTTATTAGACAATTCTGTCATCTAAATAATGTTAATTAGAATTAAATATGTTGTTGAAATTCCGAGTTTGAAAAAAATCGGATAACCGGAAGTGCGTTTACTTTACCACTTTACTAAATGATTTATTCACTTTTTCGCAATTTTCTCAAAAATGGCTCCGACGATTTTTTTGAAACTTCGTATATAAACTAAACATGCAAAGATCTACAACTTTTATCTAAAACATTTCTCTGGGAAATTTCTTTTAAGAGCACTTTTAGGGGAGGGGTGGGGTTAGATTTTCATCAAAGTGCTATCCTAGTTCATTATACAATTCTATCATCCAAACATAATTAGTTAGAAATAAATAGATGGCTGAAATTCCGAGTTTCAAGAAAATTAGTAAACCGGAAGTGCGCTTTTACTGAACAGTTTTTTCAGTTTTCGACGAATTTCATTAAATTTGGTACACAAACTATAAAATTTGTCAATTATCATTTTGAGAACTGGAGTAAGAGAAAGTTGTGTGAGTGTTTCACACCAGATTTTTTTACTTTCTCTTACTCCTAGTAGAAGAATTATTGTAATTTTTCGTCATCATTATCACCGGAAATATCCGTTCCCCTGAGTCCAAAAAAGTGGTTTTTAGCAAATGATCTGTGTTTGTGTGTGTGTGTATGTATGTATATATGTATGTATGTATGTATGTGAACAGCATAGCTCAAAAATGGAAAATCGTAGAAAGTTCAAACTTGATATTCCGTTTTGATATCACCATGGGATCTGACAGTAGGTCAGCGGTCAAAATTCCTCAACCGGAAGTACCACTTTACTAAATGGTTTTTTTCACTATTTTGCATTTTTTTACAAAATGGCTCCAACGAGTTTCTTGGTATATCAAACTACACATGCAAAGATCTACAATTTTTGTTTGAAACATTTTTCCGGGAAAATGCATTTAAGGGCACTTTTGAGGAGGGGGGTGGGTGGTTGTCCTCTAAAGTACTATTTCAGTTTATTACACAATCTATCAGCTGAATAATATCAATTAGAATTAATTATATTGTTGAAATTCCGAGTTTGAAGAAAATCAGAATACCGGAAGTGCGTTTTTACTGTAAGTATTTTTAAGTATTTTTCAGTGTTCTGGTATTTTTTTACTTTTTTGGAATTTTCTCAAAAATGGCCAACACGATTTTTTTTAAACCTGGTGTATCAACTACACATGCTAAGATCTACAACTATTATTTAAAACATTTCTCTGGGAAAATTAATTTAAGAACACTTTTGGGGGAGGGGTGGGGGTAGGTTTTCCTCTTATGTGCTATTTCAGTTTACTATACAATTCTGTCATCTAAATATATTAATTAAAATTAAATGTGTTGTTGAAATTTCGAGTTTGAAAAATATCGGATGACCGGAAGTGCATTTTTACTGAAATGTATTCTTCAGCTTTCTGGTATTTTTTCGAAAACGGCTGCAACGATTTTCTTTAACTAGGAATGTGAACTACACATAAAAGAGCTACAACTTTTATTTGAAACATTTCTCCTAGTAAAGTCCTTTAAAGGGGCTTTTGGGGCAGGGGTGGGGTTATATTTTTTTTCTAATGGGCTATGTTAATTGATTATACAATTCTATCATCCCAATAAAATTAATTAGAAATAAATAGATGGCCAAAATTCCGTGTTTCAAGAAAATTAGTAAACCAGAAGTGCGCTTTTACTGAACATATTCAGTTTTCGACGAACTCCAAAGGATTTTCCACAAAGTTGGTACACAAACCATAAAATTTGTCAATTAGTTTCAATTAAGAAAATTGGAGTAAGAGAAGTTGTGTGAGTGTTCCACACATCAGATTTTTTACTTCCTCTTACTCCTAGTTAAGAGGAAGTAGTATTGTAATCGTGTCAAATTTTCGATATCTAGTTTTTACCAGAAATATCCGTTTTGAGGTCCCCTGAGTCCAAAAAAGTGGTTTTTAGAAAACCGGCTGTGTGAGTGTGTGTGTGTAATTATCTATGTAAACAGCAAAGCTCAAAAAAGAAAAACCCGTAACAAATTGAAAATTGAAACTTTTAAAAATCACCATCCCTTCTGACTGTACGTTATCTGTCAAAATTCTTCAACCGGAAGTACCACTTTGCTAGTTGTTTGTTTTTTTTACTTTTCATTTCCCAAAAATGGCTCCAAGGCATTTTCATGAAACTATGATACTTCAACTATATAAATCCAGAGTTAAAACTTTTATTTAAAACATTTCTCCGGAAAAATTCATTTAAGTGTACTTTTTGGGGAGAGGTGGGTTTACGGCTTCTTCTAAAGTGCTATACCAGTTTATTAGACAATTCTGTCATATAAATAATGTTAATTAGAATTAAATATGTTGTTGAAATTCCAAGTTTGAAAAAAAAAATGGGTGACCGAAAGTGCGTTTACTTTATCACTTTACTGAATGATTTTTTTTTTTCACTTTTTCACGAGTTTCTCAAAAATGGCTCCCACAATTTTCTTGAAACATCCTATATAAACTACACATACAAAGATTTACAACTTTTATTTAAAACATTTCTCTAATAAAAATTCATTTAAGGGCAGGTTTGGGGGTGCAGTGGGGTTAGCTTTTTATCTAAAGTGCTATCATAGTTGATAACGTATAATTGGATGATAGATTATACACTTCTACCATTTAAACAAACATAATTAGAAATAAATAGATGGCCAAAATTCCTAGTTTCAAGAAAATTAGTAAACCGGAAGTACGCTTTTACTGTACAGTATATTTCAATTTTCAACGAATTTCATTAAATTTGGTGCACTTACTATAAAATTTGTCAATTGTTAATTTTGAGATCTGGAGTAAGAGAAAGTTGTGTGAGTGTTTTAAAGCAGATTTTTTTTTTTTTTTATGACCAGCCCGGCTAAATATTGTAAACGTTATAATTTAAAAGAAAAATTTATTCATTGGAGTAAGAAACATAAGATTCATATGATACAGGATTATTTTATTTTAAAATACGTAATTGAACTCTGTTTTTACCTTGTTATTTTTTTAAAATAATAATAATGTATCGAAAATATAAGAACTAGACCTTCTAAGAAGCTTCACTATAACACAATACGAAGAGTTAGATAAAGGAAACTAAAATATAATATGTACTGACTCTATATTTTTCTATTTCTTTTACTTTTTCTCTTCTTTTTTTACGTAGGAAAAGTGAGAATTTTCTATATTTATGGAAGAAAGATGAAAGTAAAGAGTGAAACTCTCTAGGGAAGTTCTCTCACAAAGCAATATAAAGGGGGGGAGATGAAGAAATCATCTAGGTACATGTTTGATCTTGAACAATGGTTTGAACTCGCTCTTTTATATAACCTTTCTACTAAAGAACAGGTTATATATGTATATATACTACAACTACGATTCCTTCTTGTACTCATTGTTATTTTAAAGTGGGTCCATCTCAGCAAAATACTTTCCATCTAAACCATTCTATTCTTTCTTTCTTTATTTTTCCCATAGTATATCCACTCCAGATTTCAGCTAGTATCATAATTGTTACCAGGAAATTGAAATACACCGGCTGAATGCTGAATGAACAAAAATCTCTTACTACGCTCCCTTTCTTACTTACAAATAAAGGTAAAAACTAAGAGATTCTGAAACAGAACAGAATTACTCTGTTAATTTTTTTTACATTTTTTTCTTAAGGGATTTATAACATGCCATAAAACGATGGAAAACTTAAAAAACACAAAAATTAAATAAAATAAAAGAAATAAAGTTGTATATAACTTTTTTTTACATTTTCCATGGGTGAATAATTTTATTTTATTTTTATTTATTGCAATGTATTTGTATTCATTCAATGATAGAAAATTAAAAAAAAAAAAAAAGCTTCTCCTGTTGAATTAATGATTGATTTCTATTAATCAAAGTGAAAGGCATCAATAGATCTGATGCAATTTACATTTTAACGCTTACAGCGGAAAAATTGCAGACTAAATTTAAAAGTGTTCAGAACGTGGGTGTGGATGTCAACGAAACAGAAGGTTGATGCCTCGAAGGCCTTGAAGATTAATTTTTGTTTAAATATGATATAGTATACAGTTGAAAACATAAAAAAAGAAAAAAAAAAATTAAATTTTAGTCAATATTATAATGACATGGAAAGTCATACCAATGTCAAAGTGGTTCCAGCCAGCTGCTATCTTAACAAAGGATGGCAGTAATAAAAGAGCAATTTATAACCAGCGACCTAGCAGGCCGCCGTCTTCAAGACAATGCCGGCCAAACAAACAACAAAGCCCTTTTCAATACTTTACATCAAAGCAAGCACCGATAAGGTTGGCCACTGACCTAAATAAGGTCAGCAAACTACGAAGGTCGCACAAGGTCGCACACTAGGACAGATGTCTTGATGTGAGTGTGGAATACCAATATATAAACTCTACCATATACAACGAGCGGATCATTATATCTTATACGACTATACGAGCACGTCCATATACACGAGCAGCAGTTTACGCGACTATACACAGTTTCATTTAAACTTATTATCTTTTAGTAGTGCATCTTAGTTCGTTTATTTTATCATTCTAATTTATTACTTATTTATCTTCTATTTATTCCTAAGTATTTTGCTAGTTATTAGTTACCATTTATACGTTAACATTATTATTAAAATACAGTTTATTTTTATAAAATCCGTATTAATAATTCGATGCACTAACTTCCAAAATCTCTCAACTAACTTCCGCCCTCTTCAAGACATCTACTACATCAGGAATCACATCAAACGATTCCATTACAATATTTATTACAAAATTTTTCTGTGTATTAAGGAAGTAGTGCTAAGTATTTCTAAGTTGTTAATTTTTTATACAAATTCTGCTATAAAACATCAAACTATTTACTCTACTACATTTAGTCATATTAAAGTTAATAAATTTATCGAAATGATAGTGAAATTCAATTCATTTCTTATTGGCCAAACCTACTATTTTTATGAACATAAATTTCCAACACTTGCATATTATAAAAAATAACGCGCCAATCTTTTGAGAGATTTTTGAGAGAATACTCTTACCCAGAGGGATATTAAGGGTTCATGTCTCTACCCAATTTTAATAATTTGTTTTCGAGACGGTTGTTTTTAATATGAAATTTCTAATATATTCCTATGTCCACCGTATATTGCTTTGTATATTGCTTTGCTACAGAAAAAGGAACACTGCTAATTCAAAATCTACTTTTTATAGGAAATCAAGTCAGGCAGGTCTAATTTTATGATATTTCGTTTCAATTAGGAGCACTGATTTTTTTTTACATTACATATTTTATAGCGTGAAATGAAAACCTAACTCTTAATAGAAAAAAAAATATTTTTAATTTTATGAAAAAATTTTAGTCTAAAAATCGGTTCACAATTTAATTTATAACCATTATTACTTTCTCTTACTCCTAGTAAGAGGAAATATTGAAATCGTGTCAAAGTATCGATATCCAGTTTTCATCGGAAATACAGGGTTTAAGGTCCCCCTCAACCCAAAAAAGTGGTTTTTAGAAAATGAGCTGTGTGTGATATATGTGAACAGCATAGCTCAAAAACGTAGAAAAATCGTAGAAACTTCAAACTTGATATTCCGTTTTAGGTTCCTCAACCGGAAACTTTACTTAATGTTTTTTTCCACTTTTTTTTTGCAATTTTCTCGAAAATGGCTCCAGCGTTTTTCTTTCAACTTGATATATCAACTACGCATACAAAGAACTACAATTTTTATTTGAAACATTTATCCAGAAAAATGCAATCAAGGGCACTTTTGAGGGAAAGCTGGGGTAAGGTTTTCCTCTAAAGTGCTATTTCAGTTTATTATACAATTCTGTTATCTAAATAATATTTATTACAATTAAATGTGTTGTTGAAATTCCGTGTTTGAAGAAAAAATCGGATGACCGGAAGTGCGTTTTTACTAAAATGTATTTTTTTAGTTTTCTGTTATTTTCTCTAAAACGGTTTCTAACGATTTTCTTTAAAGTAGGTATGTGAACTACACATATAATGAGCAACAACTTTTATTTGAAACATTTCTACTGGGAAAGTCAATTAAAGGTGCTTTTGTCGGGTCATGGGTGGAATTATGTTTCCCTGTAAAGTGCTATCATAGTTCATTATACAATTCTACTATCTAAACAAAATTAATTAGAAATAAATAAATGGATAAATGGATTCCGAGTTTCAAGAAAATTAGTAAACCGGAGGTGCTCTTTTACTGAGCAGTTTATTCAGTTTTCGACGAACTCCGACGAATTTCATTAAATTTGGTATACTAACTGTAAAATTTGTCAATTATAATTTTGAAAACTGAAGTAAGAGAAAGTTGTGTGAGTGTTTCACACCAGATTTTTTTTTTTTTGTAAACTTAATTGAGATGAAGTTTTTATTTTTTTTTATATGTAACCGCAAAGTATAAAATAACTGTTTATATAACAGTCTGCTTCAAGAAGCAGCTACTTGACGAGAACAGGTAGCTGAAAGTTAAAAGTATTTTAAGGTAGGTTTCATTTGTTTTTGTAGCATATAAAGCATATTTTTTTTTAAATATCGGAACTTTTCTATTGTATCATTCAAAAAATATTTATTAATTTGATGGGTTATTTATTATTATGACCCTTTCGTGTGTGCTAAAACAAAATTGAGCCATATCAGGAATTTCACTGTACTGGACATCAAAGTTTAATTTATACTCACACAAAAAATATATATATAATGTAGAAATATCAGGCAACCTTATCTGCGACCCTCTCTTCTCTTGTACACCAAATATACGTTAGTTATGCAGTGCAAGGTTTATAAAACATACTTTACGTAGTACTGTTTTTTCGACTAGGGTGAAGGGAGGAATATATATTTTTTTTTTTATTAAAAAAATACAACAGGACAAGCAAGAGATACACATACCAGGACCATATCTATATTTACAAACATATACAAAGATATATTTATATATATATACAACAAAACCTGAAGCACAAAACATATTGGGTAAAACGTGAAATACGGTCGTCATGATATGGCCAACTCTGGTGTGGCGTGTCCGGTAATGCCATAATAAACTGCCCCCTCACAGAACTACACCCTAACAGACACGAGGCAGATTCAATTTCCTGTACACTGTGTTGTGTATGAGGAGAAGAGCGACGACGGGGGGGTCAAGCTAACACCTATGGTCCTAGTTAGTGAGGGGATCCTGTATGATACATTGCCTGTGTCCGACTCTTCACTAGATCTACATATCGTCCACCCTCCCCGGCTATAGGGGTTTGTCTTCTAATACTAGACAGACTTAGTGGGTCATTGCCTTCATTATAGTTATATTTAGACCATAAATTTGTATACAAAAACATTTGTAAATTTAACTTTAATTAAGCTTTAATTTATTTTAAAGTAAGCTACAACAAAAAACAAACATGCAAATTCATTGTTCATAATTCCAAGATTTTCAAAATACCATGTTTACTAACTCTGTTCTTAACAACCTGTTTTTTATCAAAAAAGATGGCCACTAACTAACTACAACCTCCATAAATTTGTTCTTATAAAGCCGAGTTGCAAATGGAGACACAACAAATAATTGAGTCCATAAATCGCGTGAAACAAAATATTTATTTGGAAAACCATCCAGTTAGAGAGAATACTAAGAAGAAAACTGTGAGATAAAAAAATGAATTTGACAAGATAATTCAAAATAGTTGAATGCTAAAAAAAAATCATATAAACTAAGTATAATGGATGTGTTGGATGGAGAGAATTGGTTTTTGTTTGATGAGTTAAGAAGAAGACTTTATTAACACTGGTTAACTAATATATTAATTAAGTGATCAGACTGCCTGGACTTTAGAATGGATGAATGTTTAAAGTAGGCTGGTATGAGAATGACACTAGGATGTACTGAACTGATTTCAACTGTCTTTAACTCTCTGTCGCTATATTTATACAGCTTCTCCCACTCTCCCACTACAGTCCGAGAGAGTGGTTGAGCTTCACTTGCTCTCTATGGTTGCTGAGCTTCTCTTGCTGTTACACTAAGAAAAAACTCAATAGTAATTGTAGCTGATCTAAATTTATTTCGAGTTTATTCAGAGTATCTTTTTAAACTTTTCGTCATATTTTGTTTTTGGATTTAATAGTCAGACAAACATGGAGATAATAGTCAAGAAAGCAGATGAATGCCGCTGAAATAGTAATAAACATACAGTGAAAAACGTTTAACTCGAAATCATATTGCGGTCCCGACAAAATACTATATAATTTCATATATGTTTTTCTTTTAACACGATACAAATATCGCTTAACACGAAAAGATTTCACTTCTCGGACGAATAAAATATACACGTTTTCTGCAGTCACATCGTCACGTAGATTTTTTGGCTTATTTTATTTCGTTAGACGGAACAAAATAAACAATGGCTGCCAATGTTGCTAGGTTTCCGCTTCTCTTTAAGTAGGTAAAAGCAACGTCATTGTCAAAACATTTCAATTAGTTTTCGAAGTCGGTGAATTTTGTTGTTTTTTTTGTAATTTTAATACATAAACTTATTTTATTACGTGTACAATGGCAGTGAAATCGGGACGAAAACAAACCGCTATTTTATCTTTTAACACGAAAAAATATCGGTCCCCTCAGTTTCCTGTTAAACTTTTTCACTGTATATAAATACTTAATAATAATAATAAAAAAAAAAACTGATGTGAAACACTCACACAACTTTATCTTACTGCATTTCACACTAGTGTTAATTGACCTCTATATTCGTAATTATTATAACAAATTTAATGAAATCCGTCGGTTTTTTTTATGGAAAAAGCGCGAAAAATGAAGAAATGTTCAATAAAAACGCACTTCCGGTTTATTTATTTTGTTAAAACTCCAGATGTTTGGCGGTCTTATTATTTCTAATTAAGGAAGGTTTAGAAGGTAGAATTGTATAATCAACTAGCACTTTAGAGAAAAACATAACCCTACCGCATCCTCCAAAAGCTCCCTTACATGACTTTACCTTGAGAAATGTTGTAAATAAGGTTATAGCTTTTTATATGTGCAGATCACATATTTACTTTAAAGAAAGTAACCTATATAAAATTTTAATATACAATAGAACCAATGATAGAATTCCGCATTTGAAGAAAATCGGTCAACCGAAACTGTAGTTTTAAAGAATACGTTTTGAGTGTTTTGAAATTTTCACGAAAAGCACAACAATGATTTTCTTTAAAACTGGCAAGCTAACTATCAGATATATGAAGTTAACCTTTTATTTGAAACATTTTGAAAACAAGCATAATCTAATTTGAAGTCTCTGTAATAATTTCACGAATAAATTCTACTTTTTTATTTTCTCTTACTCCCAGTTAGAGGAAATATTGTAATCTTGTCAAATTTTCGATATCGAATTTTCAGCGGAAATATATGTTTTGAGGTTCCCTGAGTCCAAAAAGTGGTCTTTAGAAAAGCTGTGTGTGTGTGTGTGTATGTATATATTTGAACAGCATTGCTCAAAATCGAAAAACCGTAGAAATTTCAGACTTGATATTCCGTTTAGGTATCACCATACGTTCCGACAGTAAGTTATCTGTCGAAATTCCTCCACCGGAAGTACCACTGTACTAGTTGTTTTTTTTTTTATTTTTTGCGATTTTTTCAAACATGGAACCAACGATTTTCTTTAAACATAGTACATCAATTACACATACCTATATTGAGCTACAACTTTTATTTAAAACATTTCTCCGGGAAAATTCATTTAAGGGTAGTTTTGAGGGAGCGGTGGGGTTATGGTTTCCTTGAAAGTGCCATTTCAGTTTAATAGACAATCTATCATCTAAATAATGTTAATTAGCTTAAGAAGTCACTGCGGTAATCCGCTCCAGAAGAAATAAGACTTCACCAGGCTCAGACGGAATTTCTAACATATTACTCAAAAAACTCCCCCGTAAAAGCATAGTTCACCATACCAATCTCTTCAATAAAATGCTCTCACTAAGCTATTTCCCTGAAGTTTGGAAATCGTCGAAAATCATCCTCATTCGTAAACCCGGAAAACCCCTCACTTCCCCTTCTAGTTATCGACCAATCTCCTTACTAAGTTCCGTCAGCAAAATACTTGAAAAAATAGTCTTATCCAGATACTCAGAATACCTCGACGCCAACAGTATACTAACTAACGAACAGTTTGGCTTCAGACCAGGTCTTTCCACAGAACTTCAACTGACTAGAATAGTTGACGATATACACAAAACACAAAACTTTCATTGCAAAAAGCACACTGGCATGATACTTCTCGACATAGACAAAGCCTTCGACACTGTCTGGCATACGGGACTTCTCTTCCGCCTCATTGAATACAACTTCCCTCTATATCTTACAAAACTCCTACACTCATACCTTGCCAACAGAAAATTTTACATCCAACTAAACACGGCCTCTTCTGACTCCTACCCAATAGCAGCAGGTGTTCCTCAAGGTTCTATCCTGGGTCCCGTCCTCTTCATCACCTACATTAATTCTCTACCCAAACCTCCTCATATCAACCTAGCCCTATACGCGGATGATGTTGCTTTGTACACATCATCATGGAGAACTGATACTATCACTAACAGACTTACATCTGCAATAGACAAACTGACAAAATACTGCACTAAATGGAAAATGAAAATAAATCATGACAAAACAAACGCCATAATGTTTAGTAAACGTAGACCTATAATCAACAGACAAATTAAACACAACAATACTCTGATCCCCTGGACTAACAACGTCAAGTACCTCGGAATAACTCTGGACAACAAATTGAACTTCACGACCCACGTACAGGACAAAGTGAATTCTGGAAAAATGACTATAAGACTACTCTTCCCGTTACTGTCACGCGACTCAAAAATGACCACACAAAACAAACTCCTACTGTACAAAGTAGTCATCAGACCGATGTTACTTTACGCTTCCTCCGCCTGGAGCCTGACTAGTAACAGTAACATAAAAAAACTTCAGATAACCCAGAACAAATTCCTAAGACTTGCGACTGACTCACCACGACACACCAAAATCGACCTACTTCACGTAAAATCATCAGTAACCCCAGTTTTTTCCTTCATCCAAAATCGTCTCCCGAAACTCCTCTCCAATCTAGACTGTCATCTCAATCCACTCTGCCGCGAAATAGCCTCCTACGATCCCTCCATACATTACAGGCATAAAAGACTGAA
The DNA here is from genome assembly GCA_011037195.1 of Triatoma infestans. Classification (NCBI taxonomy): domain Eukaryota; kingdom Metazoa; phylum Arthropoda; class Insecta; order Hemiptera; family Reduviidae; genus Triatoma; species Triatoma infestans. The sequence goes on from JAAEAF010007269.1 coordinate 49,047, forward strand.
ACACATCCTCTCGTAATATTTTTCCTAGAGCTGCAGGTTTTTTCCCTGCATTTTGTACTTCGCCTTATCCAAAAATCACTATACAAAGATTGCAGGAAGGTTGTACATAGGAACTTCTGTTAATTATTATTGTACATATTTGTAAATTTGTAATAAAGCTTTTTATCTATCTATCGATCTATCTAATGTTAATTAGAATTACATATGTTTTTGAAATTCCGTGTTCGAAAAAAATGGGATGACCGGAAGTGCGTTTACTTTACAACTCTACTAAATGATTTTTTTCACACTTCTATGCGATTTTCTTAATAATGGTGCGACGATTTTCTTGAAACTTGTTATATAAAGTACACATACAAAGATGTACAACTTTTATTTAAAACATTTCTCTGGGGAAATTCATTGAAGGGTACTTTTAGGGGTAGGGTGGGATTATGTTTTCCTCAAAGTGCTATCATAGTTGATTATACAATTCTATCATTCAAAAAAAAAATTAATTACAAATAAATAGATGGCCAAAATGTCCGAGTTTCAAGAAAATTAGTAAACTGGAATTACTGAACAGTTTTTTCGGTTTTCAATGGATATCATTAAATTTGGTATACAGTAACTATTAAATTTGTCAATTATAATTTTGAAAACTGGTGGAAGAGAAAGTTGTGTGAGCGTTTCACACCAGATTTTTTTTTTTTTTAGTTATTTTGAAAAATGTACCATTTAATAATACATAAGCATCCTTAGTCCCATCAATACATACCAACAATCGATTTCAAGTGAATTTTAAGCCTCACCTCAGACTCCTTTTTATACAAATGATTTAATTAAATAAAAACAAAAACAAAATTAGGATAAAATAATGAATAAAAGCCGAGCTTACCTAGAGCTTATTACTTCCTTTAATGCTACATGGATAAACAAGAAAGATTATTTCAGATCAAAGTGATTTTCCACAGGATATATATGGAACAGTGATAAACAATTTACAGAAATCAGCATTAAAATCAAGTACGATGATAATATATTAAATAATAGGGGCACCTAGTTACTAATAGCCTGTTGACATCTGATTCACCCTACGAGGGGAAAACTGTATTTGTCTCTTATCTTTCATATAGAGAAGTTCTCTCCCTTAGTAAACGAATCACTCCCTACCTATTAGCGAATGTATAACCCAGTAAGTTTGATAAGAAACTTGAGAACGGATTTAACGATACCTAATCCTTTCAACAACATAACATATCTGGTTTTGTAAAGCGGATCTTTTCTCAAATAGATTTGTAAATGGAGAAGTTTCTAAATACTTTTATTCATATTATATGCAAGATGCTGACATGACTGCAGGGCAAATAGTATTCTATAGATATTCTAACAATAGGATTTCATAATATGAGGGAAGCTTTACATTGATATTAATGAAGATACCAACCAGGGCTAACAGTGTGAGAGCTATTGTTGCATGTTAATATCAGTTTCGCATATTTAAGTTTATTAATATTCATTCCAATATTCGAACGATAATATTCTATATCACAAATGAGCATGCAATATCGTGATGTTACAATTAATGCTAACCAACTGTCCATTAACTAATAAAATAAACCGTAACAATTGGCCTAGAAATTAATTTACATAATAGGTTGGCGGCGGCGGTGGCGGGAGGGGGTAGTATAGCCAAATCCATTGCTATCTAAAAAATCTGGTCGAAACACTCACACATCTATCTCTTACTCCTCTTAATACATACCCTGATAAAATTTCTTTAAAATTCAAATTTGACTACTGGGGGGGGGGGACAAATGCCAAACTAACAACAGAGACAGGATAATATTTATTAAACAGAGACAGGATTAATATTTTATTAGAGAATCGATATATTTAAGTAAACTTGATGGGAGAAATATATATAGTAAAGAAAATAATATAAAACAAATCAAAATAAATAAAATAAAATATAAACGAGCTTAAATTCATCCAGTTGGTGGACACTCCTTACGAGTTTAGTTATCTTCATCTATTAGGACATCACGAGGACGTCGACATTCGCTGCAGACGTCTGAGAGGATTATCAAAAAGTATGCGGGATGAGAGTCGACTCGATCGAGAGGATAAAGGTCATGGATATTTTAATTTTTATAGCGGATTTTGATTATATCTTTTAGGATTGTTTATTGTGAAAGAAGTTAAATTTGATACATAATAGGGAGCATTAATTATGTTTCTAAGAACCATACATCGAAGGCAAAAATTATAACTGCTCCTTATGCAATCTGGGGGAATTTGAGAGCGTATTCCAATTTTCTTGGCAGGTGTCCGGTGCTTGGGAATTTTAGAAGAAGTTATCTGGGCAAAAGTATCTTGTCAGAAGCAGAAATGCTTATACATTTAAACGGACGCAAATGGTCAAATTTGCTTGGGTATATTAAAAAAAGGGTTCATCTATCGAAGATTCTTGGTAGACAATTTTAATTTTTGATATGTAGTAGTAGACATTTTCTTTTACTTGTAATTTCCATTTTATTATTTATTCTACAAGATTGTTTTATTGGTTCTTCTTGTTCAAGTGTAAAATTTTATGTTTAATTAGAGGGTTTAAAAATTTAGTTATTTCAATATGAAGGTTAACTTTATTTAAAATATTTTTTTTTCTTTTGGATTTCTAATTGGTGTATTATTATTATTATTATTATCATTATTATTATTATTGTTATTGTATATTAAGGTCTATCCGAAATATTAAATGATGATTTACAGTACTTCTGACAGATGGCATTGCTATTGTTAGTTTTTTGTACTTAATTTAAAATATTACTTCTATGTTCTGTACTTTTGATAAATAAAGTACTTTTCTATCTATCTATCTATCTATCTATGGTTCTAAGGATTTATGGATTGCTGGAATTGGATAGGTTGGAAGGTTTGAACGTCTGGTTGAACCCGACAGTTCATGTCCTTATGTCTATATTGGTTTAAGAAATGATGTATAAATATTAGTCTTGTTTTTTTTAATGAAAGTCGTTATCGATAGATAAGTTTTTTAACATGTCTGTATTGTGTAGTGAGTTCCTGTGTTTTGAGTCGTGTATAACAAGTTAACCTATGGCTAATATACAGCCCAAGATGGCGGTTGACATCAACAGTAGGAAGTGAGACATGGTTATAATAAAATAGAGGTAGAAGAATTAACCGGCATAATGGGGGCGTAAGGTGATTTGTTGACATTTATTTTTCATTGATTTGGATTTTTTCCATTTTTTTAAAACCAGGTTTCTATTTCTGTTAAATGATTTTATAGGTTTCTATATGAAATTACAGGATTAGGATGAGGAGAGAGAGAATTGCTGTGCCATCTGTATAGGTTATGAGCGGGGTGTCAATTCCGGTAGCAATATCTGCTGTCTATATTGTGTATATTGATACTGCTTTGAGGTACACCTGCCTCAGAGCGATGGACATTTGAATTTTATCGTCTCAGTTTTTTTCAGAACCACCTACACATAATTTGATCAGATAAATGTTATAAATAAAAGTGCTTGGTTTATATATCTCTGTGCAATTAGTATTCCAAGTTTTAAAAGAAATCATTATAGCCGTCTTCGAAAAAATTACAATAACCTTTTCTAATAAAGTCGCACTTTCGGTTAACCGATTAATATGGAATTTAAGAAAATCAATACTTGTACTGTATATATTAATATTATATTGATAGTAAAACCAATTTTGTACGAAAGTGTTAGTTTGGACTCCCAAAAATGTTATGTCTCATTTGGTGATAATATCTAAATGGAATACCAAGTTTGTGATTTCTGCTAATTTTTCGTTTTTGCGATATTTTTGTTCACACACACACAATATAAATCCATCACTTAAAACATTTTCTTCAAATGTATCGGCTCTAAAAGTATGTGTTTCCGGTGAATAATCAATCGCAATACAATACTTCCTTTCACCAGCAAAAAGTGAAAGTAAAAATTAGTGAAAAGTCCCTGATTTAAATTTAAACTAAAACCGTATAATTTAAAAAAAAAAAACAAACTTGAAAATTATGTTGAAATTGAAGATATATACTCGTATGGTACAATACAACAATAATATTTGCGATATGTGGAAGGTAAATTATTGAGTGGTTCACATTCATATTGAATTCAATTGTCCATTTACCTATTACAGCCCGTAGAATATGATCCGCTTACAATGTACACCTATGCATTTCCATATTGTACCTTAACATGCACTACACGTATTGCAGTTTAAAAGCCCACTTGGCTATCATCATATTTTGACTGCACTACTCTGACATGCATAAGTGGAAAACAGAGTTTTAATTAAGGATTTTAAACAAGTGGAGATTCCGATTAATTTCAATAAAGGAATATTTCCTTTTACTATGGACTTTTATATTTAGAATATAATGCAAAGAATTTTATAGGTTTAAATACAAAATTCATATCAATTTTATGGACTACAAAACCTTAATTTTCCCATTGTATCCAAGTTTTAGAGTAATCAACTATTTTATTAGACCTGAATGGAAGAAAGAGGCCTACTAGAATAGAAAACTAGACAGAAGTACTGTTGTACACTTTGGATTGAAGAAGATTTATTCTCTGGTTAGAATCTAGCACACAAAGGTCTCTACTCTATCTTACCTACTTACATTGTGGTACACGGACGGGTCCAAGATGAAAGATGGAGTGGGAGCCGGCGTGTACGGGGCACATCCGAGATGT
>JAAEAF010007270.1:0-45474 GCA_011037195.1 Triatoma infestans
TTTTCATCCGCTACTTGCCATCTCGCCTTGGGTATTTGCCGCGCAGACACTATGTATCCACATAAATATCGATCGCTTTTATTTGAATCATTTTCCCAGCAAAATTGACTTTTTGAGGTTTCTGTGGCAATAGTAACGATTATGGCTGCCGATAAAGTTCCACTTCAATACAATATATGTTTCTACCGCCTATGTAATATTATTATATATTGATGGAATTCCGAATTCTTTTAAGAATATCGGTTGACAGGAAGTGCAACTTTACAGAATAGATTTTTGAGTTTTTCTCGAAAATAACCAGATCGAATTCCTTTAAACTCGAAATGCTAACTGCACAAATATTAAACTGCACAAATATGGTTCAGTGTTTTTGATGCGCTCTAGTTGGCCAGAATATAATCACTTAGGGAAGGGAATAGCTAACTGGTTAGCGTACTGGACTCCCACGCGGAGGACCTTGGTTCGAGTCCCGCTGTGCTACCCTTAGATTTTTTCTTTCTAGGAGCCTCTACAGCTCACTGTCCGGTGATGGACAGTGTTGTCTGTAACGAGAGAACATTATCCGGATGCCGGCCATGCACTGAGAATGCTCCGGGCGCCAACGACCACAGATGTTGACGCGCCTTAAATAATATATATATATATATATATGTATATATATAATCACTACTCTACCTGCCATGGTTAGTAAGTTGGTGCTTACCTTCCTGCCACTTCTGTATTTATGTTAAGACAAATATGTGTGTAAAATTTGTGTTTAAAGAAAATCGGCCATTTTAGATATAATTAACAGAAGTAAAAGTGTGTGAGTGTTACAAAACAGTTAAGTTTTTTTCTTAAACTTTCCATACTATGTACAGACATTTAAGGAAAATTTAGAGGTAAGATTTTTTTTAAGGAAACTGATTCTAGGACAATTTTCCCAGCTTTGTGCTGCAAAGTCAAGCTTTCCAGTAAAATGCCCATTATACTAATAAAAGTTCTAAGGTACATTAAATATATTGCTAGAATACTGATTACCTGTTTGCCAAACTGGTAAACTCGAGTAACTTTACAAAATGGATTTCTTAGTTTTTTTGGAGTTTTCTGGGAAACAGCTCTGAGATTTTCTGAAATCTTAATATATGGATATAAACGCAATCATTTTAATTTTTCCGAGAATTTTTTAATTTTTGAAGGGATTCTGATGATTCTATGACAGTTTTTATGTGTTATTGGATATTGATCTAGGCGTTATCATGTTGATAGGTAACATTTTATCTTTCTTTCTTCTTCATCACCAGTAAGGGGCATGGTCATCGGAAATGTTTTGTGTTCAATTCAGCATTGCAAGATCTGTAGATAAGTACTTGGGAAAATATCTCCCCCTCCATTAGTAGATATCTCCCTAAGTTTCCAAAATCTTTTCCTGGTATGATAGTGTTCCAATACTACGTAGCCTGACATGAGGAACCCTAATATTAGATGAAGCCTATTTTTGCTCAGACTGACTGATGCACGCCCTCAGACCTGTTGCCATTCGTAACTATCCAGACACAAGTCTTAGCCTCAGATGGTTGTCTAGAAAGATGTTTTCCATTTCTGAACTGTTTTCTAGGCAGATTGGTTTGCCAATCGTGGTCGGTTATTCCATAAAAGGTTTCCAGCACCGTAAAGGGAGTTATTGCACCTTACTTGCCGGAGCGTCGGCCATCCCACTGCCTTATATGCCAGCCCTAGTTTTACATAACGACCCTGTTGGAAGTATGACCTTCCACTCAATTATTCAATTGGACGGTGCCGCTTTGGTAAAACTTTACTGGGCAGCTAGAAACCGAATAGCCTTGTTGTCCGCCATTTAGGTGTTGTAGAAAAAAGAAAAGAATATACCAGCCTGCCCTACTATTCAAAATAGTTGCCTAGACATCCCAGCCCATTTTAGAACGGCGGCCTGCTTATTAGATAAGATCACTACATGTTGTTAGAGCAATTAAACTTAGAGGAAAAGTATAAGTTAATTAGTCAATAATAGTTAATAATTACATTAAGAGAAAGTCATGTCTCCAAATTTTTATTTTCTCTTGGTGCTGTTAAGAGCAAGTATTGTGATCGGGTCAAATTTAAAGATATCAAATTTTCACCGGAACTACGCATTTTGAGGTCTCCTGAGTCCAAAAATGATGGGTCTGTATGTGCATATAAATATATTGCCTTAAAATGAAACATCATAGGAACATTTTAAACTTGACTCACGATTTGAGTGACCCTACCGGATCCGACACGAAATCTGTCAAAATTCCGTAACCAAAGTACCATTTCATGGTGTGAATTTTTCAGGATTTGCATTTTTTTTTCTTCAAAAACAGCTCCAACGATTTTTAATAAATTTGATATAACAACTGCGCCCACAAAGAACCCACAAATCTTATTTGAAACATTTTTCCGGAAAAATTCATTTAAGTGCAGTTTAATGGATGAGGGGGTGGTGTTATGCATTCCCCTAAAGTGCTATTATAATCTATTGTACGATTAAATCATCTATACATAATTAATGAGAACTAAATATTTTTGCCAAAATTCAGAGTTTGAAGTAATATCGCTTGACCGGAAATGCAACTATAGTGGGCAATTTTGTCAGCTATCTGCGTATTTTCTCCATAAAAGCACCCACGTGTTTCATTAAATTTTGTATACTTATTATTATTATTATTTGTGTGTGGGGAGGGAAACCCTACGCTATCCAAAGCCTCACTGGGCCCATATAGCTACCCCAAGAAAAATAACAACAAGCCATGTGTATACAAAAAATCCATACCCGGAATTAATCCATCTAAGATTCACCGCAGTACGAATAAAATGGACAGTAACCTTAAGCGGAAATAGCCTAAGCTCTTCCACAGACATCCTATTCCGACCAAAGGTCCTGAACCTAATTTCCTCACAACCAAAACAATCAGTCATAAGATGGATGGGTGTTTCCTTCTCTGTCTCACAGACTCTACAAAATGGATACGGCATGAGCCCCATTATGTAGAGATGTCTCCTTAAACCACAATGTCCACAATGACAATTATATATATAGTTTGTCACTAAAAAGAAATTTGGCTTCATTAACTTTAGAATCTCCCATTCTAATTAAATTAAAGACAACTTAACACAGTCTAACAGAAATTATAAATTTGATGTAATTTAGTCAATTTTAATATGTAAATTGCAGCAAGAGAAAGTCGTTGTGTTTTATTTGAGAGCCAATATGAAACGTTTCTGTATTAATATCTATGACTTCTTCAAGAACAAAGTAAGGAAATTTTCAAATTTGTTATCAAATATATATTGCTGTTAAAAAAATTGTTATGACAATAAATTTAATAACTTTAAACAATTTGTAGTTTGAATAATTAAATAATTTAATACCACTTATGTGTGCAATTTAATAGCAAATAAACCATTTCCCCTACATCTCTTTTCTAATGAATTGTTTGATGTTTTAATTGATCATATGTACGTTAATAGGCTAGTCATTATATTGATTTGTAATCAAGTGCTGAAACGTGGAAAATAAGGGGCTGGAGAATGAGGTGGTGGGGGAATGTCCGGCTGTATGTTGTGCGACCAACTGGAAAAATAGTCCTCTATAATTTAAGTACAAAATTTTGTTAACCAGTTGACTACGAAAATTTTTGCACAGTTGACAAAGCACGTTTTATAAATTGAAATTAATTAAAAAATAACATGAGAGAAAAAGGGTGGAAAATTTATTTGTCACAAATTAATAACATATAAATTAAATTTAAATTTTATTTGATGAAATAAAAGAGGGAGAGAACAAAAAAAAAAATATACTTATTGTAAAATATAATTAATATAATAATATCTGTTAAAGAGGAAGGCGAGTGTTTCAAATTAAATGTGATGGCGAAATAATGTAATTAATAAATTATATAGGTTGTATATTATTACCCTTTTTAAGTTTTTGATTTAATTATTATTGGCGTATTGACCCATTAATTAATGAACATTCTCAAAATATGTACGAATGTTAAATGTTACTTTACTTTGTATTGTGCCATGAATGTGAAAATGATTACAATTATATAAAAAAATATTTGATGTGAAAGATTCACACGACTTTCTTTTAACTTCTTTACTGCAATTGTATTTACTTTGATGACAAATTTTCATTCAAACTCAAATTTCACGTATTTGTCCAGAGGTGATGGACACCAAGCTTTTACTACCAAATTTGGCAGCCAGAGAAGTGATGACTATATTTTACAAAAACAGTAAAATAGTAAATATGTTATATGAAATTAATGCCAAAAATTACGGAAGGAATTAGCTCAGTGGAAGCGCGCTGGACTAATAACGCGATGTTTCCGGGTCCGCCCGAATTCAGATGCTGTCCCTAGATTTCCTTCCTAAGAGGCTGAACGGTGATGGACAGTGTTGTCTGTAATGAGAGAACAATGTCCGGAGGCTGGCAGTGTACTGAAAAAGCTCCCATCTTTGGAGTAGCTACATGGATCCAGAAGGGCTTTGGATAGCATAGGGCTTGGTACCTCCCCACAGACAATAATAATAAACGCCAAAAATTCCGCACATCTATCCATAATATTTTTATTTTTGGAAAAATGTTACAAATAAAAGAAACAGGTTGTTATCTATCTGTGAAGTTAGCCATATGAAATGTAATTGGTGACGTTGATGTGTTGTAGTGTAGTAGATTGTGTAATGTAATGATGTGATGTGTATTTGTAGTAGCGAGAGCGGTGTAGTAAAAGGGCTGTATGTACGTTTGAGGTAAAGATAGAAGTATTAAGAAATAATCAAGAAATCACCACTGTTAACAATAAATATATTCTCTTAAAACAATAACTACAAGTTATTTGATATTATAAACTTATTAATATATTGTGAAACTGCCACTGATATTTAGAGAACGATTCCTGAAGTGTTCTGGCTTTCAAAGGAGAATACAGACTTAGTTGGTTGAAAGCAGAAGTCAGACTGTCTTATTTGAAAGCTGAAGGCAGACTATTTTAAGGAATCTCTCTCTAGCGGGGGAATTTTCTTTTACAAAAGAATTAATCCAACGGGATTTTTGTGCCTTTGTTTTCGCAATAGCAATGACCTAGATTTAATATTCCTGACTCTAAAATACACTCTTTTTGAAGGTGAATTCCCAGCACTAAGATAATTATAAAATATTAACAAAATACTATTTTGGAAACTGTAAAATATTCTAAACTCTAAACTATTTATTTTCATTGCTTTCTTCCACTACAATTGTGTAGCGGTTTTGTAAAAGGGCTTGTGTTTGTAAGTTTTAAGAGAGAGAAGTAATAAGAATAATTAAGAAAACACTGGTAGATTAAATTAAATATATTCTATAAAGATATTTAAATGCTATTCAATAACTCAGCAATATGCTTATTAATTTACTGCAATTACTTGGAATAAACTCTTATGTTATAACTTAAAACTGACATAGTCCTGATGTGTTCTGCTGTCTACAACAAACTATATTGAAGGAATGTCTTCTAATTGTTATTTCAAATCTTCCCCTGTGAGAAGAAGGGGTAGACAATTGCTAACAAGGTTCTTGAACTCTTCCAGTAACTGGACTTCTTCTACCTGGGTTACCCATTTGAATGTTATGATATTCTTGAAATAATATTTTTCAAATAAAATATGTTTCTGGCATCCATCACACATACCATGATTAAAGTAAATCGTTATAATTGTGTTCGAGAAAATTACAGAAATAAATTCAAAAATCTATTCTGTAAAGTTGTATTTCCGGTTAACCGGATTTTCACTCCCCGGGAAAATGTTTCAAATAAAAGTAATAGGTATTTAGGTGTGTTAAAATAGCATATGAAGTTTAAAGCAAATATCATTTGAGCTATTTTAGAGAAATTCGCAAAAAATTGAAAATATCATCCAGTAAAGTCTGGATGCCCAGAAGGCTTCTCTATGAGGTGGCAAGAGGCAGATCATGCTTGAGGTGGCTAGAACAGGAACTATTCTAAATGGATATGAGATTATAGAGGCACCTGATTAAAAAATAAACAACTTGGTGCGACACAATTTGCTCTCACTGCTATTAATACAATTGTATATCAAATGGCAACATTTCTGTAAATACCAAAATTTACTTATTTGTCATTAAATGAATACAGTGGTTGAAATGGGACAAATACCTACCCAGGTAGAGATAGCAGTGATTATAATCTAGACTGATTATAGTTATGTTTGGAATGCTAGCAATACTTTCATTTAATATATATTATTGTTATACAGGTATCCGAAGCATAGGTATATTCTACTAAATTGATATTTTATAGGAAAATTTAAACGCTACTATTTCCTCTGAACTTACAAAAGCATCAATTTTTCCAGGAAACTTTGGTGTCAGATGCGGTGCTGCTATTTAAACGGAAACCAACTTTGAGCTGCCACAATAGATCCTTGGGGTGTCGCGGTGGCGTAGGCTGAAGAGCCAATTCCCCCATTAGAACTTTGAGCTTCCTGCGATTTTTTTTGCTATTGAGATAATTTGTTCACACAGCACACACACACACACACAGACCATTCGCTAAAAACATTTATTTCGTACTCAGGGGACCTCAAAATATGTATTACCGGTGAAAACTCAATTTAGAAAGTTTGACCCGATCGCAATACAGAAAGAAAGAAAGTAAGAGAAAATAATAGAACAAATAGGTTTTTGATTGTAAATGTAGATATGGTCCATTTTGGACTTAAGTATCCAAGGATAGGGCTAGATGATGTTTATTGTTTCTATGGGTAGATTTTTAAATATTGATAGATAGATTTGTAATATCCATCTAGGTATAAACTATTGGATTGTTCATCTGGTTTGTTTTGAAATGACGATTGAAAAGGAATTCAATTATAATAGGTAAACAAAATCCAAGGATTAAACTGAGAGAATCTGAGTGGCAAACAAAACAATAGTTAGCATAGAGTGAGGGAAGCAAATGAGTTTAGTGGGATGGTTTAGGAAAACATGAAATGCACGTGTTTCCACCTGTACGAAGGGTGAATGAGTTGAGAGTGGGAGAGACAGACACAGAACGGTCCAGAGAAGCAGGATGTAGTGCAAGCGACGGTAGAAGGGCAATTAGCCATGACCACAAGCTAGACAATATGGTCCCGCTAACAATATGTAGTTAGGGTACCACATTGGTATGGCAAAATTCCGTTATATGTGCTTTTGTTATGTGTGTGCAGAGTGTGTTGGTTTGTAGTATATATATGTATATACATATATACATCAGTGTTGTCTGTTTTGCCAGGTATAGGTTTTGGGAAGATGTCGGCAACGTGACAACCGCAACCTGTATACCGCAATCAGTTTCACCTCTAGGGGTCCCTACCCCTTTACACTCTCAGTCAGTGTATGTGGCTTGTGGGTCTAACAAATACTGGATAGAAGTAAATTTTGAGTTGTGTTAGTTGAGTTGAGCTATGTTTCCAGAGAGAGAGAGAGAGGGGGGGGAGCATCGAAGATAGAGAGTGGAGGAAGTGAGAGGCAGAGCGAGAGAGAAAGAAAACCTCTCCGCTTTATCCTGAAAGCCCTACTATCCAGGAATACGTGCAGAGAGAGAAAATGAGTTTTATTTTTTTTTTTTGGGACCAATCTGACCGAGTCGCCTCCAAAAACAACAAATAAAACTTCTAGGTTATTGTAATCTGGTTTATGATCTTGATCATAATCTAACAAATACTTAGCTAACCCGTACATAGTCTGACCCCTTTTTAAGCATTCGAACTATGCATTCGTGCTGAATTTTCGATATCGAGTTTTCACCGGAAATATCCGTTTTGAGGTCCCCTGAGTCCAAAAGAATGGTTTTTCAAAAATGGTTCCAATATCGCTATATCAACTTCACTTACAAAAATCTAAAACTTTTATTTAAAACATTTTTCTTGGAAAATTCATTTCAATACAATCAAATTCATTCATATACAATTCTATCATATAAATAATTTATTAATTAGAATTAAATGCGTTATTGAAAATCCGAGTTTCAAAAAAAAATCGAATGACCGGAAGTGCGTTTTTACTGAAATGTATTTTATAGTTTTCTGATATTTTCTCGAATTTCGATTTTCTTTTTAGTTATTTTTATTTGAAACATTTCTCCTGGTAAAGTCATTTAAAGGGGTATTTGGGAGGGGGCTATGATTTTCTCTAAACTGATCTCATAGTTGATTATACAATTCTATCATCCAAACAAAATTAATTATAAATAAATAGATCGCTAAAATTCCGAGTTTCAAGAAAATTAGTAGGCCGGCAGTGCGCTTTTACTGAACAGTTTTTTCAGTTTTCGACCAAATACGACGAATTTCATTAAGTTTTGATACACTAATTATAAAATTTGTCAATTTCAAATTTGAAAACTGGAGTAAGAGAAAGTTGTGTGAGGGTTTCACACAAGATTTTTTTTTTTTTTTACCAAAATAATATTTTTATGTAGAGATGAGTTACTTAAAGAAACTGTCAGCGTTAGGAGAATGACCAAATTTTCACTTGATCTCTGGGCAATATGAATGTTGCACTTTATGGCGATTTCTCCAACATGGCAATTTCACTTTATGGTTTTTCCTTGTCAAAAATAATCTTTTAGTTTTGGAAACGAGACGCATCGCCTCCCGTTTAGGCATTAAATTAATGCCTTAAAATACAGACAGTTTCTAGTAGAAAATTTTAATTACAATTTCTTATGTAATGTTATGGTGTGATGTGTGTAGGTAGCTTGTGGCGTGAGCGTTTTAGCGAAAAGGGCTTGTGTTTGTTTGAGATAGCATATAAGAATATAATCAAGAAAGCACCACTGATTATAAAATAAATATATTTTTTAACTGAATTTAAATAGCTTTATAATATCACAGCGATTAAGTATAAATCAATTAATTAATCTAGATTAAATGCTAAACTCTTATGTTTTAACTTATAATGGCACTGATTTGAAGAGGGCGATTCCTGAAGTGTTCTGGCTTTGGAAGCAAAATACGACTGTATGGTTTGAAGGCTGAGTTAAGACTGTCCATGTACTCTTTAATCTTTGAAAGAAGACTCTCTTCTTTGGAATTGCTCTCTCTCTCGCGGGGGAATTCTCTTATACAAAAGAGTTACCCTAACGGGATTTCGTGCCTTTGTTTAATGATCCCAATTTACAGTACCTGACACTAAAATACATTCTTTTTGAAGATAAATTCACAGTCTAATATATTAACAAAATTAGATAAATTATTTTTTAAAAACTATTATTTTTCATTTCGTACTTCCACTACATTATGTGATGGATGTAAGAAACTTGAAATAATATTAATTTTTAAATAAATCTAAATTATCAAAATATGTGACATACTCTTGCAAAAGGACAAGCCAGGTATACAAGTCCAGTTACTGGTACGGTACAAGTACAATTATGGCATTGTATTACCCCCTTCTCCTCAAAGGGGAGGAATTGAAGAAACAAAGAGAAGAGATATTTTAAGACAGACGAGTGCTACAAATCAAGGTGAATACATCAGAGCCAGTATCAAGTTTTAAGAGTTTATTCCAATTAATTTATAAGCATATTGTTGTGATAATCTAAAGTAACTTAATTTCTCTTAGAGAATATATCTTTTGAAAAACAGTGTGACTTCTTTATTATTGCTAACACTTCATTCTCTTTTAAACTACATACTTACAAGCCCTTCATACAAATCCGCCCGTGCTACACAACCAGCTACCACATATACATCATCACACCATAACATTACACTTATCTATGAAATAACTAAATAAATATTAAAGTAACAAAACATATTTTTTTTTAAATAGAGGGATCACAAAACAAGTATTTCCGGTGAAAACTCAGATACGAAAATTTGATCGCTACAGTTCCTCTTTCCACGTGTAAGATCTTATGTAACGCACCACACTGGTTGATTGTAGAAAATAACCTCTCACAAACATGGATTGGAAATTTAGTAAGTTAAAATCAATTCAATTCAATACGAATTTGATGAAAAAAAACAAAACCATAAACCTGACAAAGGATCGTAAACTGAACACCCAACTTATAAACCATTTAAAAAAAATAATCGATAACTTTCTCAGAAATCCATAACAAGATAAACAATACTTCCTCTTACTAGAAGTAAGAGAAAGTAAAAATATTGGACTCCATATTTACCAGAAATCAATGAAAGAATAATAAAAATCGTTAAGAAAGAAAATCTATACAAAGTTATTTTTAGCAAAGTAATGAAAATTATATGCAAAGGACCTTTTATAAAGGGAAATCCCAGGCGGATTTTAAAGGGCTAGAGAACAACAGGGATTATAGTATTGGGGGGGGGAATCTCGGGGATTATATCTGTAGTCATTTCTCTCTATGGGAGAGGCGGGAAAGATTTATATATAATCTCAACTACTCTCTTTCATTCGCTCTCTCTCTCTCGTTATCACATATATCTACATGTTCATATCTATATATAAATAAATAATATCTTCCGGTTAATATTAGAAGTTAATATTAGTATTATATATACAGCACCATGTAATGTATCATTTCTTGTGTACAGGTGATACAGAGATTATCTCGTTAAAGCTATCAAATGTAATAATTATGATAACTACTCTAGGCAAGTATAGATAATAAAGATGTAATGTATTATTCATGTTGTAACAAAACATGTATCTAAAATTATAGAATCAATAAATTTTAAGCAATAGGAGAAAATTTTAAGATAATTACACTAAGAAAGTTACATTTTGTTTCCGTTTAAGGATCTAATTTGGAAGAACAAAAATGTAAAAGCACCTCTAATGTACTTCTTTGGTAGTTTATTACTTTCTTATATTCCTGGTAAGAGGAAGTTTGCAATCGTGTCAAATTTTCGAAATTATGAAAAACATGTTTTTAGTGAATTGTCTGTAATTCTGTGAGTAGTATATATATATAAAATACCTTAAAAACGAAATATTGCAGAAAGCTTAAACTTCGTATTCCATCTAAGTACTACTACTACCGCAAGTGACACGTCAATTTTGAGCAAAATCGATCAACAGAGTGCGATTTTACTAAAACAATTTTTTTTTATAGTTTTTCGCGATTTTTACTAAAACGGCTCCTACGATTTTCTTCAAAATTATCGTTACTATAACTACCTTCACATTAGAAACACTGCTGGGATTTCAAATTTGAAGAAAATGGGTTAACCTGAAGGGCAAGTTTACAGAATTGATCTGTGAGATTTTCTGGGAATTGCTAAAACGATTTTCTTTAAACTTAAGGAAATTGCATCTACCAACTTCTTCCGGAATCTTAGCAACCCAGAAGCTAACATTGCAAACATAGATATTTACCCTGCAATAACATATTTACATATAGCTTGGATAGATAGCTAGATTGCTGAGCTTAGCGTAGACATAAGCAAATTGTACTATAAAATCTACATATTCATAACTTTACTCATGAACATTAAATGCATATCCTGCTACACAGAGAGTCATATAAGAAATTGTGGTTCGTAAAGAAGTTGAATTTATGGTCATTCACTTTCTATATCCACCCCCTTTTATACTATTTAATTATTTACAGGAATTAATAGATTCTAAGAAAATAATAAATTATATCAATTACTGTTAATTAGGAACAAACAATAATTACAAATAAAAAATGCCAGCATCAAATGGAGATATACCGGCTGATCTTAAAAATGTATTGTGCTACATAATTAAGAAACAACGAAATCAAGAACATACGGAGCACTTAATCAAAAAAAGTGAGAGCGGTTATCCGAAATCAGGATAAACTATTTGCAGTAACGTTTTACTTTGTACCGTATGGATACCGACTCACTATAACCCTACTCCCTCACCTCTGCTATAACACTCCCCCCCCTCCCCCCCCCCACCCGCCCCCCCGAGTTAGCACGCTCAGTGCAAGTATGTGCACATATCAGAACCCATCCCACGTGAGGGCTAAATTAAGCCTTAATTTCCATCCTTTTTGGCTAGGAGAAGAATCTCTGGGCGAATAAGGCTAACAGCCGCTGCCCAAGCGTGCTGCAAAATACACCAAGCGTGCCGTGCAGAAATATAGACTTTTAATAATAAAAAAAAAAGGAATAAATTGTTATTTACTGAAATGGACTACTGGAGAAGATCGACGGAAAGATTCAGAATGGATAGAGTCAAAAATGTGGATATTAGAAGAAACTCTATTAGAGGTCAGCAAGGACATCCTTCAAGCCATTGGAATAAAATAACAAAAATGGTTTGGACATTTACTAAGGAGAGGTGAAAATAGAACCCCCCAAAGCACCAGGGATATACCAGGGAAAATGAAAAGAGGAGACCCAGAAGAAAATGAACAGATGGTGTATAGCGGCTATGATAGATACAGTCTTACAGAAGACGATGCAAGGCGACACATAATAAGGGTAACTAAGTCACCTAGTAGATAACTTAAAAATAAAAAAAATAGTTTGTACACCGGACATGAGATTTTTAAGAACAATTTACTGGAGTTGAATTTTGCTAAATAATATTTGTAATTAATCTGTTTAAAAAAAAAGTAATAAAATGGGGATTATATAAGAGGTGAATAAATTAGTTTACGCCTAATCCATGGATTAATTCATCACTTATAATGTAGACAGTTAATGAATTATAATGGTCATTTATTTTTACAGTTCTTTTCGTTAAATAAAACCTTCCCATGTGACATAATTTCCGTGTGAAAAATTACAAGCAAATTATAAGGTTCTCTCTCTCGGTAAGGCGACACTACCTCTCACACTCACTGGCTGGTGACAGGACGACCAAGAGCGTCAAAAATATTAAATAGGATTATAAATTAAGGAAATTAATTAAGAACGAGTCGACTGTAAAATAAATTTAAGAGATAAATAAGGCACTACTGGAAAAATACTATAATTATTTATTATTTATATTTAGAATAATTATAATAAGTTTATCTTGAGCTCCTTAGTTTTTTATTCTTTCTTTTTATAAGTGGGAGTGCTGATTTTCGTAATTCCGGTGTATCGTGGCTGATTTTTTAAATTTATACCATCATGGAAATAATGTTTTATGGTCTCCTCTGTAGGAGAATATATTTCTGAAATTTCAAATTAATATTCCATTTAATTTGAAACGGATTAATATTCGTTTTCAACCATCAGAGACATTTTCCGTGGTAGCCTGCTTCATTTTGTGGTCATCGACCGGTTTCGGGCGTTCGCCCATCTTCAGGATGCGTTTTTTAGACAGTGTGTCAACACAGACTCGCACAGAGCAAACTTAGTTTCACACTAACTGAGACGTATTTTTAAAAAATCTAAACTCTTAAACTAGGTCAAGGGATGTGGCCAGATGGGTGGGAAAACACGTGTTGAGAGTTTCGTTTTTTTACAAGTACGTCCCAGTTTAGTGTGAAACTAAGTTTGCTCTGTGCGAGCTGTGTTTCACAGGCTGTCCTAAAAAACGCATCCGCGATGGGGGCGGAACGCCAAACCGGGTCGATGAGCGTGGCGCGAGAAATGAAGCAGGCTACCACGGAAAATGTCTCTTATGCTTTCCAGCTCTGCGGAACCAACCACCACAACAAATTCGTTTTCAAGATTTGAAAAATTCTTTGTTAAACTAAGTATGCATAGTTTAGGAAACCATTTTGTATATCACTTAGATTTTATTCAATATTTTTCAGACTTTCTTCTTAAATGCCATTCTATCACCTATATAACTATAAATTTCAATCGTTCAATAAAGACCCCCACGTTTGAGTAAAGTTTATCAATTATAATTGTGAATATTCAGTTTTTCGCGATTTTCTTGAAAACAACTAGAACGATTTCCTTTAAATTTGGTACACTATCAAAAATGAATTCGTATCACTTTTATTTCAAAACATTTTCCGGGGAATATTGATTTCTTCTTTTAGGGTTTCCGGGGGAACAGTAACGTTAAGCTTTCCCAAAAAAAGTTCAATAAAATATATGGTTCAATCATTAATGTAATATTAATGGACTGTACAAGCATTGCTAGAATTCCAAATTTGAAGAAAATCAGTTAACCGGAAGTGCAACTTTAGAGAATAGGTTTGAGTTTTTTGTCTTTTTTAAAATTTTCTCAGAAACAACTGTCACGATTTCAATTTTAACTTGTTGGTATGTATGCTAACGGCACAGATATACACGTATCACTTTTATTTGAAACATCTTCCCAGGGAAAATTATTTTTGATGGGGTTTAGTGGGTTTCCAATAGCATAGAAACACCCCCCCCCCCTCTGCATATTTAAAATCCAATATCACAAAACCAAATTCCGCAAATCTAATTAAATATCTTTTTTTTTCCCTGGTATAATCTATATATATAAAAATTCAGCATCCATAATTCGAAAAGTCGTCAATGGATTGACTTGAAAAATTTCTACACATCGTTGCATTTCTATATAAGAGTGTTTATATACACTTTTTACTTCGAAATACCCACGGAAACCGGAACTTCTTCGAGCGTTTCGCGAGGTTGGTAGAAATAGACAAATTCAGACGCGTTGCGATGGTGGCTCACTCTCTGAACCTCTTTCTCAACTACATAAGTACCTCTCTTCCGAAATTCCCACGGAAACGGGAAATTCCGAGCTAATAATCCGTTCAAACGGCCATATTGCGTTAGCACTTGCTTCTTCAGGTATTGTTGCTACGTTGATGGAAGGAGGTAGAACAGCGCATTCAGCTCCTAAACTGCCATGACTTAAACATGGCACTTCACAGAAAACCCAACATGTAACATTTCTAAAACATCAGGAATGGGAAAGGTTCTTCGGGCCTGCAAAATCATAGTATGTGATGAGTGTACAATGGCTCATAAGAAGTCATTGGAAGCATTAAACCATACATTGAAAGACTTGCGAAATAATCACGTTCATTTTGGTGGAGCATTGGAGTTACTATCCGGGGACTTCAGGCAAACGCTTCCAGTGATACCTCGCTCAACACCAGCTGATGAATTGCATGCCTTCTTTGGAGCACAGTAAAAAAAAAATCATTTAACAACGAATATGAGAGTTCAACTTCAAAACGATCCAACAGCTGCCATATTTTCAAGACAATACTTGAACTCAGTAACGGCACTGCTCCTACAAATCCGGAAACGGGAAAAATCACCTTCCCATCTAACTTCTGCAACATTGTATATTCAAAAGAAGAATTAGTAGACAAGGTATTCCAAAGCATGGAAACAAATTATCAAAATCACGCATGGTTAAGCCTAAAAATCAGACTGAGCCGCAGCGAAGCGAAGTCGGGTTAGCTAGTGTTAAAAATAAAACTGAAAGATCTATATGTGTGCAGTTAACATTCCAACTTTAATTCCAAAAAAAAAAAAAATTGCAAAAGCTATTCATTCTGTAATGTTGTATTTCCGGTTAACCCATTTCCTTCAAATTTGTAATTCTAGCAGCGATGTATATTAATCTTGGAAAATGGCTGTGAAGTTTTTCTACAAACTTGACATGCATAAAACATACACAATTTAAAACAAAATAAATCATTTTTTTTTAATCTTTTTTAGAAAAAATTTACTTTCTTTTGGCGTTATCCTAGAAGTAGAATGATCGCGGGCCTAAAACATCTTTTTCGAACAATATTACTATTCCATCATCTGGTGGAAGATAAGCCTGTCATAAAACAATATTTATACAAATTAAAAAAAAAAATGCAATTCTTATCAAAACAAATGAATGCCAACTTAGATAGGGAATTATTAAAAAAAAAAACATTCCCCTCCTCACACTCAATTTCCAAACACATACAAAACATAAATTGATTACAACAATCGATATGGTTGTATGATCAAAAGGAAAAAAAGTCTCTCCAACTGTAAATACATACGTACATTTTTTTTTCACGATGGAAAAATTGAAAAATTACCACAATACAACCCATCCGCCAAACCACATCGTAAAAAATATGCCCCCCCCCCCCAAAAGGAACAAAATAAATAACACAAAAACAGAAACACAGAAAGCTTATACATACAAAAACATAGCAAGAACGAATGATTACCTTTTCACTCTAAAAAGCCACTATCTATATATATGTTACATCATCACTAAGTGAATTATATCCATATGTCGGTACTATTTTATATTTCTTTTTATTTCTTTTTCAGCTTTATTTTGAAAATGTGGTAATTTCAATTTCCATTTAAAACAAAAATGATAAAAGCAATTATTGTTTCGCAATTTAAAATATAAGAACATCAAATTAAATTAAATTCTACAAAATGTAGCAATAATAATTATTAAAAATATAACATTTCTTTTTTTCCACATTTTTACTTTCTTTTATTCTTTCTCTTTCGTAAGAGAAAGTATTCTACGGTTCCAATTTGCCCGCAAGGGGTTTCTGTTGGATGCAGTTACTTGAGGAATAGCGACCCCACGGGTTACCACACCTAAGTACTACATGCACTTCGTCACAGCAGTACACAATACACTTAAACAACAGGCACTCTTCTCTTTACAGCCAAGGACAAACACAGTACAGAAGGACATGCTTCCCGTATATACCCCTTTTCCGATCGTACTTCGGGGTAACTTTTTAGACCGTACCTACCCATTCGGGTTTACCGGTCCCCGTTGCAAGCAACGGGACCGTTTAGCAAGAGGAGGATGTCACCACTATGGAAGGGTCTTTTAGTGCAATGCCCGACCATAGCAGAGCCGAACCCTGCCATTCCTCCGCTTGTTCCATTTAAGGGCAGGTTGAGATACGCTCAACCAGCGCGAAAAGTGATCACATAGTGGTCACACTTCACTCCCAGTAGCTAGAGAAGGCACACTCTCGCACGCTCTGGTAAACCGCGCACACCCAGCAAATGCGCTTCCAGCTATGGGCTGGCACCGGGGTTTATTTTACATTGCGAGTCTCCTCCCGCTCAACTCATGGGAGTTATTGACTAAACCACGACCACTACGAATCCTACCTCAATTGCAAGCAATTGGCTCGGAAAGTAGCTTGCACCCGTAGTTCAGTATTTCAACTCTAACGAGCTGGCATGACTGATCGCACCTCCGATGGATCTACAGATTCCATCTACTGATTCCTGTCCTTTGCCTGAAGCACAGGGGTGCAGTGACCCAGGATACTTGCCTGCAAGGGGAAAGGATCAGGATGGGTCGGGGGAGGGAATGCCCAACCTGGAGAGCCAGAGGCTGATTGCACCCAGAATGATGGGCGATGGAGGCGCCACAGATCAACGCCAAAATAGGAGTCTCCTACTCGGCTGTGAGTAAGGAATCTCCCCTCGTTGTCTCTAGAAACAAGTAGTTCGGAAAATGCATTTAGATTTTCATGCCCGCAGAAGGACTAGAACATATCTTATTAAAAGATACGTCTTGTCCAGTGCAGGGTCTCCCTTTTAGTCGCCTTCTACGACAGACAGGGAATACCGTAGGCCTATTCTAACCCGGGACCTACATGGGGAAGTACACAAGGATAAACACAGTATCCGTTCCTAGTTAACTGGCGTAAGCCAAGGTGGAAGGAAGGGATTAGCTCAGTGGTAGCGCACTGGACTAGTAACGGAAGGTTCCGGTTTCGAATCCAGCATGCTGCCCTTAAATTTTCTCTTCCTAGGAGCCTCTACAACTCACGTCCGGTACTGGGCAGTGTTGTGTGCAGTTAGAGAATGTGTAGCTAGAGAACACTGCTTGGAGGCCGGCTGTGCAATGAGAGGGCTCCGGGGGGGCACAATAGATCTTTTAGGTCGCAGTGCAATAATCCCCTACAACAATCTACAATCTACGGTTCACATTGTTGAAATTGATTTTGAGGTCTCTTGGGTAAGAAGAAATAGTTTTTAGCAAATGGTGCGTTTGTGAAGTGGGCGAAATAAACAAAATATATGAAAAATGAAATATTCCAAAGTTGGTTTCCGTTTACCCTCTGACACCAAGGTCCCGGGCAAAATCCATTAACCAAAATTGCGAGTTTACGGAATGATTTCAATCAGTTTTTCGCGATTTTTCTCAAAAGCGGCTTCAACGGCTTTTCTTTAAACTTAGTATTACTGCGCATACAAAAAAATATCGACCACTTTCATTTGAAATATTTTACCGGAAAAATTTGATTTTGTTGCGTTACGCTATCCTCTAGAGTTTCACTTCAGTGCAATATACGGTTTTGCCACCTATATAGTAGTAATATATTTTATAAACTGAAAAAAATTACAAATTTGAAGAAAATCAGTTAACTGGAAATTTAATTTTACAGAATAGATTTTAGAGTTTTCGAAATTTTCTCGAAAACGATTAAAACGATTTTCTTTATCGTGTAAAATTTCACTGCTCCGAAACGTATCAGTTTTATTTGAAAAACTTTTTCAAAAAAAAAAAATTGACTTGAGGGAGTTTGGGGGTGGCATCTCTTTGATTTAAATTTAATTTGGCGCTACATTGTCATTTATGACAGAAGGCGCCCACATTGTCCATTCAGCTGTATAGTATAACCATCACTTTTTTTTGTGATCAGCCCAACTAAACGTTTGTAAACTGCAATTTTATAGAATTTTTTAAACTTAAATTTTATTAATAATTGGAGAAAGTTGTGTGAGTGTTTCACATCAGATTTTTTTTTATGTGTAGATGTAGATTTGCCTTTTTTTTCCTATGGCGCAACACCCATGAAGGGCCAAGGCTTGCCGGACGGCGATTTGTATGAGGGGCGTGTGGTAAGCACGCCGCAGTTCCCTCGCCGTTTAGTTCCAGCCTTCGCTACCTAGGGCGCTACCAATTGTAACTTCCTACTTTTTTTCATAATGCTGGATCAACACCGACTTTCAACACCGAATCGAACGCTGAATTCTCGCACTAAAAGCGAGAGCGCTAGCCATTAGACCAACACCTGAGGGTGTAAGATGCTGATTATTATAGGGTATTATTGCATCGCGACCTGAAAGATCTATTGTGCCTACCGGAGCCTTTTCAGTGCACTGCCGGCTTTCGAGCAATTTTCCCTAGGTACAGACAACACTGCCCATCACCGGACAGTGAGCTGTAGAGGTTCTTAGGAAGAGAATCTCTAAGAGCAGCACGCTGGGGATTCGACTGCGATGTTAGTCCAGCGCGCTACCACTTAGCTAATCTCTTCCTTTTTTTTTCTATGTGACATCTTTGTAATTTGAAATAGCATAGCTTCAACCGCTGGAAAGGAAGATTACCTTAGGTTATACAAGCTTGTTGTGGTGGTTGGTTCCGCAGAGCTGGAAAGCATCAGAGACATTTTCTCGTGGTAGCCTGCTTCATTTTGTGGTCATCGACGGTTCGGGCGTTCGCCCATCTTCAGGATGCGTTTTTTTAGACAGTGTGACAACACAGACTCGTTTAGAGTAACTTAGCTTCACATTAACTCGAGTCTAAACGAGTCTGTGTTGTCACACTGTCTAAAAAACGCATCCTGAAGATGGGCGAACGCCCGAAACCGGTCGATGACCACAAAATGAAGCAGGCTACCACGGAAAATGTCTCTTATACAAGCTTCCTACATCGGAGAATTAATACATATGGTATTAATTCTACGTTGATTGATCGTTTGGATTGATTCTATATTATTGCTGATTCTACGTTTCTATTCTTGAAATAAATGGGCAGCTGAAACTCTTCATCTTAGCCCTCATATTAAAGAAGATTATTAGCTCCACAAGGCAGATGCGTTAAAAACTCTTTCGCTTCTAAGAGTCCTTCATATTTCCCATAAAATAATAAAGTCTTTCACCTGCTACGTTTTGTTGCAAACACTGCTACTAATCACCATCACATTACAGCGTCACTAACACTCTTAGTCCTATACCACCACCTAGTCAACTATGATACGCTTTAACTATCAATATCAACGCCAGCGTAACAAAGCACTTCTACCATACAAATCATAAATCTGGAGCTGCGGTCTATTTTGATACCGAAAATCAGTTAGTAATGAATGGGCCACTGCGGTTTATGCTGTCTTTGTTATGTTTCAGATGAGCGGGTATTTAACTCTAATTTGGTATCCGATCAGATGGTCAGGCTGCGCTGAAGACACTGAGTTCCCTCGTCTTACCTCTACATTAGTATTAGAATGTTCTAAAGGACTAGACGGGCTATTCTCTTCAAAGAGTGCTGTTCTAATCTGTGTACCAGGTCATGTCGACATTTCGACCGAAGATGTTGATTGAGGGTCCGTACATGGTTAAAGGGGAGATACTGTGTCTTTCACAAACTTCTGCTAGAACTTTCTTACTGGGCATTGTAGTTTAATGAGGATGGTGCTTATGCTAGACTTTTTTTTAAGTTTGTGAGACAGAGGTTCAGAACCATTGAAAGGAAAGGTGGTCTTTGGAATAGCTGAAGCTGTATTCCTTTTAAATTTATGGTCCGACAGTGGTGAATTAGGTGGATTTCTAATGTGGTGGGTCTGGATTCTTCTTCTAGTCCCGGTTGTTGTTATTTTTCTCTAGAATAGCTATAGAGTCCCAGTGAAGCTTTGGATAGCGTAAAGCTTAGAGCTTAGTTAACCTCCCCTCTTTTGATTAATAATAAAAGCCGTACAAATCAACAAGCTCCGCGAATTCCCACGAATAGGAGACTCAAATTTTGTATAAACTTTATATTACAGCCAAGTAGAGTCAGTCTTCAAGAATAAATCATTCATATTACATTATACAATAAATTACACAGAACGAATCCATCAAGAAGTTATGAACAGTCTCGGCCTTGCCGGCCTCGAACTCTTTAACTCTCTAAAATTCTAAGTTACTATTAAGTCACATGTGTAATTTCTATACGGAACCAAATAGTTTGTGAGTAACAAGTTAAAGCTGTAAGTGTCGCATTATCCAAAAGAATTTCCCAAACGCTATATAGTTCACAATGAAAGTTACCTTCCTATAGGGAAACTTTTCTAAATTAGAATTGTGAAAATTGTTGTAAAGAGAGAGTCGTACGATTTTAACTCCAGATTTCTGGGTTATTAGATATCAATAAAAATGTGTTTTCCAACCATTTGCTCAAAAAACACAATTTCAAAGAGCTACAGCTTGCAGCTTTAACATACACACATACTAAAATTTACTACATCCAATCAGAGTGTTTTGTGACTGCAGTTTCATATGTTTCATATCAAAGAGTGAGAAATGCTTACATCACATTACATTATCAAATTTCTCTGTAAATGGTTAAATATTCAAAACCTGTCAGTGATAAGATAGGGAAATAACTTTATATAGGACAAAATTTTAGTTTTATCTGGTTTAATCAAATGTTAGGTAACAGAATAAATACAATAAAACATTTTAAAAAATTGTTTGTAATCATAACCTCGTTTATTTATTTATTTATTTATTTTTATTTTATTAAGAAATCCACAACTATACAAACAGTATTATAAGTGAATATGATGGTAGTCATATAAAAGGGCGTGAATGTCTTGTTAGGAGATGCCTCCCAGTGGAGGTACTCCCTAATTATTACTAAAAAAATGCTAATAAGAAGTTAGATGGTCGCGCGCCATGGCGTTTCAGTCTCCTGGAAGGGTTGTGTGGAATAGAAAGAGAAGAGAGTTGTTGGACTAAAGGATTAGAATGGTTGGATGTGAGGTCGTGGAATTTCTTATAACATAATTTTATGAACTGATGGACAAAAGGTATTTTGAGGTCAGTGTGAAGGGTTAGGTTGGAAACATAGAACGGGGCATTTGTAATTCTTCTGAGGGTTTTTGGATTGAAAAGCTTGAATGCGATAGGAGTTGGAATGCTTGGTCGAACCCCAGACCTCGCATCCGTATGTTCAGAGGGCTTTGTAATAGTGTTGTAGATAAGACTTTTGTTTTCAAGGGAAAGTTTAGAGCGTCGGTCAAGTAGTCTCGAGAGAAGTTTGTAACAGACGTATGCGGGTTCCAAGTAAGTCTTTTGTCTAGATAAAGTCCTAAATATCGGACTTTGTCGACTGTCGGTATTATGGACCCATGAAGGAGGGTAGGAGGGAGAGTAGCGCGACGGAGGGTGAAGGAAATGCATTTCCTTTTAGTGGGATTGACCTTTATTCTCCACCGGATAAGCCAGTCTTGTAGAGAGATGATATGGGATTGTAGTCAACAGGATGCGAAAACAGGATCGGGATTTGGAGCAATAACACATGTGTCATCAGCGTAGGAATGAAGGATGTCTGCAGTATAGAAAATATATAAGAGAGGAGCAAGGACACTGCCTTGGGGTACACCTGCATGAATTGGGAAGATAGAAGATCTGGAGGAGCCAGAACGAACCCAGAAGGAACGATCAGACAGGTATGATCTTAGGATCATATAGTAGGCAGAGGGAAGGACTCCCTTGAGCTTCCACAACAAACCTGCATGCCAAACCCGGTCAAACGCCTGAGCGATGTCCAGGAAGACACCAGGGTAATTCTGCTTCTGCTCAAGGGCAGATGAGATAGTGTCAATAGGCGGTGGCACTGGTGAATTGTTGAGTGGGAGCTACGGAAACCAAACTGATGATTTGGAAGGAAACCTTCTAAAAGAGGAAAGATTCGTTTGAAGAAGAGCCGTTCAAGTACCTTACCAATAATAGGTAGTAAACTGATTGGCCGGTAGGATGACGGAAGATGAGTGGGCTTTTTGGGTTATGTATAAGGATAATGGTGGCAAATTTCCATAAGGAAGCGAAATGGGTAGTCTAAGGATTGCGTTGTAGAGGTAGGTTAGAAATATTAGTGCTTTTTTAGAAAAATGACGGAGAATTAAAGCTGAAATGAGATCGAATCCGGGGGATTTTTCGAGGGAAAGTTTGGAGATAGAATATTTAACTTCAGATGGCCAGAAGGCTTTACGAGGAAGAGATAACTGGAGGGGAATGTCAAGATCCTCAATAACCTGGGAGTGTGTTTGGGTTCCTGAGTAACAGAGTGTGGTACAAAGATTGAAGAAAGATATTGGGCAAGGAGGTTTGCTTTTTCCTCTTCAGTTCTGGCCCAAGTCGCGAAGAAGAGGGTGTGAGAGGGTTCTCCAGGAGAGTATTTTCTTTGTCGCAGCCCAGAGAGAGAAGTCTTTGGTGGAAAGATATTCGGTGTATTTTTGTTGTCTTTCGTTGTGTAAGTTTGTTAGTTCGGTTTTAAGTAGTCTGGAAAATCTATTGTATTCGTACCTGTGCGAAGGGTATCGGGTTCGTTGCCAAATGGCTCTGGCACGTCTTTTTTTAGTAATAAGTATTCGTATATTAAGTGGGAGACAGTAAATGTCTGTGTAGTGTGAGGTTGGTTTTGGCGGTCCAGTAGCATTCCAGATTGACTGTTGTATTTTTTTAGTAGCTTCGCCGAGTTCTTTGGGAGTTTTGAGAGTTACGTTAGTGAGATGTTTTCGTCTAGAAGTCGTTGAAATTCGCTCCAGTCAATAGGTCCATTGATGAGGGTTTCTGTAGGAGGTTTAGGGATAGGTCTGGTTCTAATATTAGGAGTACTGGGAAGTGGTCCGAGGAGGGATCATAGAGATTGTAGATTTGATGATCTACAGTATTATTTATTCTAGAGGATATGAAGAAATCTAGTAGATCGGATAGGCGGGATAGGGATGTGGGCCAGTAGGTAGGACCAGGAGGGCATATTGTAATATAATGAGCATTAGCAAGAACTGAAGAGAGGGTAATACCTCGTGGATTGTGGGTACGACAACCCCACTGAGGTTGCTTGGCATTGAAATCGCCACCTGCGATAAATCTGGGTCCGAGGGATTGAAGGAAAGAAGTGAACTCAGAGGATGATATGGGTTGAGCTGGTGGACAATACAATGCAGATATATTGAGTTGAAAATGTGCAGTGTGGTGGGAAATGGCTGTAGATTGTATGGAGGATGAGGAAACACGGTAAGGAATGATGAGATATGTTGCTACGGATAAGGATGGCTGAACCTCCATTGGCTGTGTTGTCTGGAGGACACTTCTGTATGTCGTATAGTCAGGAATGTGCAGAAAGGAACGTGATGTGAAGTGTATTTCTGTGATGAGGGCCACGTCAATGCGTTTCTTGTCTAGTAATATGTCATGTTCGTTGAGGCTGGAGTTCAAACCATTAGCATTCCAGAGGAAAATAGTTAAGGAGTGATTTGTAGGAGACATTAGGGTGCATGACGGGGAATGAGCTGAGTAAGGGCTGTGGTCAGAAGTGTCAGAAGTGGATTTATTGTGGCTTTGAAGTCAGATAAAATGCTATTTAGGATCAAGGATATATCGTGAGAGGATGATTGATGTAACGGAGTTGACAAGGAACGAATCTCCGCCGCTGGACCGTTTCTGGTAACTTGTGCATATGGAAAGTGTAGAGTTGTAAGCGGAGGTGCTGGCTGGAACATTGTTGGTGCTGATGGGGTCTGAGAATGGCTTCTTCTCCTAGCTGAAGGATGAAGGATGATCATAAACCGGTGGAGGTCTACATTGACGTTGAAGTCCCTTGTAGACGGAACAGCCCTTATAATTAGCAGGGTGTGTTCCTTAACCTCGTAAAGAAAGAATCAGTGTAGTCGAATTTCCAGCTTTCAACAGATACTGACCGACCGAAATCGATGTATTCATGTTGGTACTAAGCTTGAGTATCATTGCAGGTTCCTGCAATTTTTCCTTCTTAAGCAATGTATATTTACACAGATATACATACCTACATTAAAAGCATTTCGTTCAACTTCCAAATACATTTATTATCGATGAAAACTCGATTTCGAATTTGATACTATCACTACATTTCCTTATATTAGAGAAAGTACGAAACATTAGTATTACAATATTTTCTAATAATTAAAAAATAAAAAATTCTATAAATATCTAGTATAAATGGAAAGCAGTTAAATTAAGTTCTCTACTTTCAGATCTTAATGTACCCAAAGTTAATTATTAATTCAAAATATAAATAGCGAATAACAACAAGCTGGCTGGATGACAGAGGCTTCTGCCTGCCTTTTCAAGAAATGACCCTTTGTTATATGTTCCTTCTCTGTACCTAGTATCAAATTAATTAAGACTTTCTAGGAACAATACGAGGGAAAATCTATACAATATAATTTTTTTCTAAAAATAAAAATCATTTTTCACAAAAAAAAGAAAAAAAATATTATACGATATTTGGAATAGGAATAATAAAAATGGAGGTTATAATGGGAATTTTGAGTTTGTGTTAAAATATTTATACAGAATGCTTTGTGTGTGTATGTGTGTTTGCGAAAACAAAATGAACTTAAAAAACATGCAAGAAGCTCAAACTAGAGGCACTGATATATAATGCATTCTTCTTATACTAGTCCTTAGGCTCAGAAAATGCGATAGGTATTGTCCCCGGTATCTAGATAGCTGTTGCCAAGGTCAACTAAGGGTTTACGACAAAATTCCAAGTTTGAAAAAACAAAAAAATGTCAATTTAAACTTTTAATAATTATAGCAATTTTCTCTTATTAAATACAATTACAAAAATTGTAAAAACTTAGAATTAGCAACAAAGTAGCTCTTTTAAACAAATATAGTAGTGAAACTCAGTTGTCCAGAGGACATTGACGAGATAACATCGTATTTAGTTTTCTCTTTAAAATTGGTGATTAGAAAATTTTAAGTAAGTTTTGTAAATTTGATTTCTGCAGACTATTTCCTTTAATTGTTTTGAAGATTTTGGTAAATTTTGAACGAAATTCAACGGTCAGTTTTTGCGATATTAATCTATTAATTCAATTATTTTATTTAATACCATCAATAGAAATTACACATGTGCTGGAAAGTAGACGGCTTTCAAATCCCCTCTTTTAATCCAGGTATATCTACTTACTTGTAAACATCTTCAATAAGCAACACTTTGAACTGTGAGAGTTGATTGTTTATAAAACCTATTCTAATTCTCTATAATATTATTTTGTATCTTTATTTAACATGCCTCTCTCTCTTTGGAAGATATCATGTTAACTATTAACCAAATAACTGAAGAAAATAAAAATTTGAATAGAACAATCGACCAGTTGCAATCGACTATTACTCATTTATCCCAGCACTTTCAAAGCTTTCGATTAAAAAATAAAATATAGAATATGACAAAATAATAACACAACAACAATCGGAAAGTAAGTATTTAAAAAAAAAACAATCTAATACTTTACAACATACCTGAAAAACAAAATGAGAATAATAATGATGATATTTTCAACACTGTCAAAGAAATCTGTTCAGAGATTGGTTCAGGGATTATTCCAGAATTAGCTATTAACAAATGTCATCGATTGGGGAAGGGAAAAACACCCAGATTTGTTCTTCTGTCTCTGACCAGTGGCAGAATAAAGTCATGTATCCATAATTTACGTAACATATACATTTAAGCCCTAGTAAAATTGAATTGTTCTCAAGTACTGATCTTTTCTGTTTCTTAGAAACTTGGTATTCTGATGATGCGTTGAATACATCCACTTTTTTAGGCAATTACTTTTTACTTTCATGTAAAAGCATTAAAGAACTCAAAATTTGGTTGATCCTGGTGGGATTGTACTATTTTATAGACAAGAAATAAATTATCAAATATCTTTAATGGAAAGTAATGATTGGTGTTTAATAGTAAAACTTTGTGAATAGCAATGTTCTTGTGATAGAGTGTGTATATTGGAGCTCATCTCAAAATATCGATACCTATATTGAGCTCTTTACTGAGAAAATCGGCCATTTCAGGGAAATTTTGCCCACTGACAATGTGTTCGTTATTTTAGGAGACTTTAATTGTAGGATAGGGAACCTAGAATTATCTAAAAAATATATATTTAATGATTCAATATTGGAGTGGTCAAGGCTTTCCAATGACGATAAACAAATTAAGAAGGGAACCATGCTTCTCAGGCAATGGATAATTTAAATTTTGAAATTTGTAACGGCCAAATTAAATTAGGCAGGCCTGCTCATTTCAGTTCAGTTCATTTCTACTGTTGGGAAGAGCTAGATTGATATGGCATGGTTTAAAATTTATAAATGATCTTAAAGTTATCAACTGTTTTGAATTTTCTACACATAATGATAATGGTGTATCAAATGTATTTGCTCTGCGCAAGTCTACGTTATTACACTCTTTGACAAAAACATCGTGATGATGGGCGAACGCCCGAAACCGGTGATGATCACGAAAAGAAGCAGGCTATCACGGAAATATCTCTGAAATTTTACTGTGATTTGGAAAAAACCTCTATTTCAATTTCACTATTCCCAACCAACTTATTCACTTTTTATTTCAATACAGAAGATCTGCTTCTCGTTTCAAAAAAAAAAAAACATCCCGAGCTATAAACTTGCATCGCTTCTTGCAAAAATTACAAAATTACCGGGAATGACGTTTTACCTAATGAACTATTTAAAAATCCTGATGCTGAGTGGGAACACTATCTCTTAAATCTACACAATACTACAATTTTATCGGAAAAGGTGCCTGATCAGTGGTCCAACACTTTCTTTACGCTCCTCTTTAAGAAAGGAGATAAATCCGACTCCAATAACTATCGCAGTATCGCATTATTTAATACTGTTACAAAAATATTTACATGTGATTTGGAAAAAAAGCATCACTTTCTAGTTACACAAAAATGGTAAAAAAAAAAAATAAAAAAAAATAAAAACACATTTTGCCATTTTTGTGGGCTTGCAAAAAGCGTTCGATAACATTAACCAGAACTACTCTGGAACAAACTTAATCATCTAGATATTAGCAGTAAATATATAAGACTAATCAGCAAATTATATGACAACGCAACCTTTAATTTAAAATTAAATAACAATATAACTTCTGATTATTATAGCATTGACAAAGGAGTGCTGCAAGTTGACTTCCTTTCCCCGTTACTATTTTTAATCTATATTGCAGATCTTATAGACTTTTTTCATTCAAAGGACTTAACGGATTTAAAATAAATGCTTCTAACAATTTGCTCTGCCTCATATTTGTGGACGATCTGTTTTTTGCCGGTTTCCATTCGGTTGCGCAATAGATGTACTTTCAGAATATTGTAGCTGAACAAATTAATTTTAAATATAAAAAAACTTAAACTGCTATTTTCGTTCATCTCCTAAAGTGAGGGAAATATTGATAGAAATAAAATCAGATTCATGGCCAAAATCAGACTCTACGAATCAATAGCAGCTGCCACAGTTCTCTATCCCTCTGAGTTATGGTCATTGGCACATTTAAATGTAGCTGAAAGAGTTCAAATTTCCTTCTTCAAATTTCTATTTAATCTTTCTTTTAATATGCCAAACCACTTTATTCGATGTGAAACTGGCTGTAAAGATATTCGTCTTGTAAAACTAGAAAGTAAACACACTAAAAGTACTTTCTATGTCCGATGACGAACTTTCAAAGATATTGCTTTTTGGAACCTATAAACATTGTGGGGCGATAATAAAGCATTGGCTCCTTTATCTTAGTAAAATAATAGCCATGTAGGGGTATCATAACTTATCTAACTTCTCAGACGCTGAGCAGCTGCTACAGCAGAAGAAGAATATTTTGGAAAGATGGTCGAATCATCTAAGTTGTGTTGACTTTGAACGAGCCTTCAACACCAAAAATAACCCTGTCTACAGATGGTTGTTGTCTACGAAAATAACACCCTTTTATGTTACCACACAGTTTTCAGTCAAACAACAAAGACTATAGCACAATTCATGTTATCAGGTATAAACCTCGTTAGAATTTAGTTGAATGGGGAAATCTAGTAAATGTGAAATGTGTAATCTAAAAGAAAAAGAAACTCCAGATCATATTTTCTTTATTTGCCCTAGTTACAGTGGATACAGAAAGTCATTATTAAATAATTATATATTATAAATTCTGAACTAAATACAGAAAATGATAATATTTATAATTTTTTTTTTGGTCAAGGACAATGACCATATCAGTAAAGTTTTTAATTACATTGTTTATGTCCTAAAATTAAGAAAGTTTTATTTTGATTGTGTTGAAAAGTAATTATTTCTTTCTTTTTTTATGAGAAGTATTGTAATATTTTTATTAATTCATTTATTTTATTTTAAATTTTTTTGAACTATTATTGTGGAAACTGTATTATCTTATGCTTTTGTTTGAAATTGTGTAACTATTTATTTATTTACTTTTGGTTGTAGAATCGGTAACACCCTGTAACATGTTATTGCATAAATACAGATTTATTTATTTATATTTGGTGTTGGAACTATACATATATTGGCTTTCAGTATCTCTCTCACTCTCTCTCTCTCTCTCTCGCTCGCTCTCTCTCGGTAGAATATGAATACATTGTTGTATTGGCCAAAAGACACCACCATATTCGTCCCTATTCCTGAAACTAAATTTTTCTAGGAATTAGTTTTTTTTTTTTATTTTTTTTTTAATTTAAGGCGCGTCAACATCATAGTAATTGGCACCCGGAGGCTTCTTAATGCACTGCCGGCTTCCGGACAGTGTTCTTTCGTTACAGACAACACTGTC
This sequence comes from Triatoma infestans, assembly GCA_011037195.1. Lineage (NCBI taxonomy): Eukaryota > Metazoa > Arthropoda > Insecta > Hemiptera > Reduviidae > Triatoma > Triatoma infestans. The sequence continues at coordinate 29,513 of JAAEAF010007270.1, forward strand.
CATCACCGGACAGTTAGCTCTAAAAGCTACTAGAAAGAAAAAAAATCTGAGGGGCCGCACAAGGAATCGAACCTCGTGAGAGTCCAACGCGCTATACTGAGTTAATCCCTTCCCTAAAATATAACGTTAAAATTTATATCAAGTTTGAATATGTAAATGTAAGAGAGACAGAATTAAGCGAACAGAAATAACATAAATTTAAAGTGATGAAATTTAATCTTATCTGCGATAAAAAAAATAGATAAATCATTATCTATTCTATTTTAAGTGCAAAATATCAAATCTGATATAGTATTGTTGTAAGAAATATCTCCCGGTTTATTAAAGTAAATGGATCGATGGGCGGGCAAAGTGGCTGTAGTTACAGGTGCTTCTTCAGGTATCGGTGAGGCCGTAGCTAAAGAATTATTTAAAAATGGATTAAAAGTTGCTGCTCTGGCCAGGCGAACAGAGAAACTGAAGGTATAGCTTATTATCTTCATTTTTCATTGCGCATTTCATAATGTCCTTGATTTTATGATCCAACAGATTTCTGTATTACTTTAAAATTTTTTTTGTTTTTTCTTTTACTTTCCCTATTGTCTGGTAAGAGGAAGAAAGGATCGTTTTAAATCTCAGAAATTGTGCTTACTCCGGAAAGACATGTTTTGAGATATCTTAAAAAGGTTACAAATATTTTTTTGTTTTCCACTCATTAGTAAATCTTGAGAGGGAGTATATATTCAACATGGTCCTACAAAGTATACTACATGTTTGCTTAAATCTAGCAATAAACATTTACATCTCATTTATTTGATGTTACATAAGGTTTTTTAATGAATAGAACATAATAAGCCAAATAAGATATAATTATAATAAGATATAATATACGATAAAGATGTTATTTAATTTTGTTTACAAAATAATTACTTAAAGTTGACTTAAAAGAAATGAAAATAACTCAACACTGAAAAACATTTGAGTTTCCGGGCTGAGACCGAACACTGCAATTTTTTTTTTTTTTTTTTACACATCTAAAAATTTTTGGAAGCATTAGTAATAAACTTAATGAACTTGCAGAAAAATTATTATGAACGAGATCATTTTTCTTCATTGGTCAAATTCTTCTCTGGATAATCGCCATTCGAATTAGATCCGAAGGGGGACAGACATAGTGGTCCACACTTTGAACAGATTTATCCGGACCATCTAAATAATAGTAATATACATTAGAAGCTTTGGTATGTGTTTGTGTGTGTGTGTGTGTGTGTGTGTGTGGGTGGGTGGGTGCGTGCACAAAATATCTCAAAAACGAAAATATTGCAGGAAGCTCAATAAAGAAAGTTTCGGGCAAAACCCATCAACCGTTAGAAACCCATCATTTACCATTAGAATATGTTATTCGAAATCAGAAGAAAATCGGTTAAACAGAAGTGCGAATTCGCGGGAAAGGTTTTTGAGTTATTTTGGAATTCTCTCGAAAATGACTAGCAGATAGCCGTTCTCAGCTATCAATGGCTAACGAGAGATTTATATACACCATTATAATGAAACCCAACTGAACAAATGGCATTGAACTGTAAGTGTTAAGCGTTAAGTGTTAAGCGTTACACCCTACCTTACCAAATAATCCAATCAAGAAATTGCTGTGATTTGAAAACCATTTAGAGAATCTTTTTTATTCAAATGTTATTTTTTGTAATTATTACAGGAATTAGAGAAACAGTTGAATAAGGATGGATTCATTAAAGGAATAACATGTGATGTGACAAAAGCTGATGAAGTTAAAGTTGCATTCAATTGGATTGAAACAAATTGGGGTGAAATTAATGTTTTAGTAAACAGTGCAGGTGTCAATATCCACGAGCCGTTAATTGGTAAGTAACAATCTAAGCACTAGTTTGACAGGAACTATTGTTCCTCATTATATGATAAATGTTTTTGTAGGTGGAACAGGTGAAGGTATGTCTAAAGTATTTGAAACTAATGTTATTGCATTGTCAACATGCACGCGAGAAGCTATAGCTGTAATGAAGAGACACAATGTAAAACAGGGTCACATTATTAATATCAACAGGTAGTTAGTTATGTATTAACAGATCGTAAATAATTAATCATAAATTTGTAAATGTAAAACAGAAACTTGGACGAATGATTTTTACATCTGAACGGAAAAACATAAAAATAAAATAGCATTTTCTGTTGGGAAACTTATAGATAGTGTTGAAAATGGATTTTGAGGTTCGGTCATACAAAAGAACTCTTTAAATTTCTACCGACGTTTCGGCAAATTTATTGCCTTCTTCAATGTCTGTACAAAGGTTGAAATACAAATCAATAAAAATATAACCAACAGAAAATATGAATTTAAACTAAATATTTCCAGAATAATTTTTTTTTTAAATAAACTATATAAATAAACTAAATAAAGAGTATGATATATATATAGAGTACAATAAATTTATTTTAAATTATTGTTGTAGACCAGATCAATATTAAACTAAATCACAACTATTAACTAATCTAAATCACAACTAATAAAAAAATATATGTGTGGCATATATGAGTACAGTATGAAAATAACTTAGGAAATGTACTTACAAAAATTTTTTAGTTAGAATTCCAGTAGTAATTAATAATCTAGTATAACCTGTGACATATCATCACCAAGTGTTACGGACATTGGATGGGTCAAGGTTTATAAAGGGCTAGGAGAGCGGATGGGAAAACCGTGTCTTAGTCTGTATGTTGTTTTGGAAATTCCAGGAGATTGTTATAACTGAGGGATAGGTTTTTGGTGTCTGTTCTAAAATTAATAGATAATTTATCTTTTTTAATATAAATCATTTCCAATATATTTCTTTTTTTATTATTATTATTGATGGAGAGAATTTTGGTGTTTTCTGTGTCAAATTCGTGATTGTATTGTATGCAGTGTTTCGTTAGTGCTGTAGTCATGTCAGTCGGTTTTTTAGTTTTACAGTCGAATATATGTTGGTACAGTCTATTTCTTAAATATTGAGATGTTTGTCCTATGTACGTAGCTGGGCATTGTAGACAATTTATTTTATAAATTATATCTGATAATAAAGTTGTGGGTGTGGGGTCTTTTAATTTAGAAAAGAGTTTTTTTAAAGGATTGGAGTTTTTGAGGGCGATGGAAAGGTTATATTTCTTGAAAATTTTAGCTATTTTTTCTCATAGACCTTCTATGTATGGGATAGATATATAGGATATTGGAAGTTGCTGTGATGGCTTAGAGGGAGTCGAGTACATTGTCTGTGGATCGTTGATATAATATTTTCTGTATAATATGGAGGAGATAGCCATTAATTTTAAGAATCTTAGATAATTTTAACTTGTTCTCATCATAGAAACGGGGATGGCTAAGATGAAGTAAACGTTTGGAAAGGATTTAACAAAATTGATTTTCTGGTTATATGGATGATTGGAAAGGAAATGGAGGAATCTGTCAGAACGTATGGATTTCATTAACCAATTTGTAATAAGAGAACCATTTCCTCACGGATAATCGTCATGTCTAAAAAATTAATTTTATTATCTATTTCGACTTCGTGGGTAAATTGTAAACGGAGATGGCATGTATTAAACGTATTCAGATGGTATGGATATGTTCTTTAGGGACAGCGGTTAAACAGTCATCAACATATTTGAAGGAAAAAGGAATTGTAAAGGGTAGTTTTTGAATAGAATTTTGAATTAATTCAGACATTAAGATATCCGCAAGAATAGGTCCTAGGCTACTTCCCATGGCTGTGCCAAAGATTTGTTGGTAAAAGTGTTCATTATATTGAAAATATCCTGATTTTCAGCAATGGGATAATAGAGATATTAATTTTTGAAGAGGGATATCAGTTTTATTCTCTAAAAGATAAAAATTCCTTTTTATAATTTCTATCGTTTCTTTAATGGGAACATTCGTAAACAGGGAAGCAACATCTAATGAAATAAGGATATAGTTGGTGGGGATTTTTATGTCATATACTTTTTCTTTTAGTTTAAAGGAATCTTTAATATTGTAACTGTTATCAGAAATGTGTTTTAATATGTCGGATAGGAATTTTGAAAGGTTATATGTAGGTGCATTGATGAATGAAATAATTGGTCGTAATGGATAATTGTTTTTATGTGTCTTAACTAAGCCATAGATTTTTGGTGGGGTGGGTGAGGAATTTGAGAGACGAATTTTAGTATTGAGATCAATTAATTTTTGTTTGTATAAGTCTGTAATTAGTTTGTTAGTAGTTGTTTTAATCGAGTTTGTCGGATCTTTATTAAGTTTAATGTAAGTTTCTGAGTCAGAAATTAGAGAAAGAATTTTTTTATCTTATTCGTGTCTGTACATTGCCACTGTTTGTTTGGTTTTATCGGATGACAGGATTATGAGATAGTTATGTATTGGGAGTAGCTTAAAGCTATAACTAACTATTAGAACTACTGAAAGCTCTATCATGGTTCATTGAATGTAGGTATTTGTATTTTGTTGGTGGTGCGATGTGTAAGATAAACAATGAGTGAGTGTGTGAGGTGATGGTTTGCCTGTGAGTGTATGCTAAACCCAAGCAGTTGTTGTATACTACAGCTAACTCTACAGGTCTTATGAGACTGTCTGAGTGTTGGAGGTGGATTTTTGGGTAATATAGAGTTAGTAAATTTAACTAGAATCACTTTTCACTGGTACGTGAATTAATTGAAGTAAAAGATACTGCTAGAACTTTACAGTTAATCAAGAGAAAGTATTAGTAACATAAGGCTAATAGAGAGTAGCGGCATGAACGTCTCTAGACTGGCAGAGTGTTGCCCTCTTGAAGATTGAAGATTTCCACAAAACTCTTACTTTAGCGTTACTAGGGGTAGAGTAGGCGGGTCTTGACTTTTTTAGGCTACAATGTTGAGGTAGTTGTGAAAGGACCATTCTATTCAGTGACATTATAATTATTTATTTATTTGTACTAAGGCCATACAAAGAAGTTTGGCTTTACTACAAAATATATAATGACACGTAAATAATAAAAATTAGTTGAGAATGAAGTCAAGGAAATGAAAATTGTACAAAAATATAGACAGACATACTTACAATGATAGACAAATAAACACTAATCATTTAATATAAATGATTTTAATTTGAATTCCTCAGCAAAAATTAATTGAATAAATTTATTACATTTGTCTTGCTTGGCATTGTAGAATCAGAGGAAATTGGAAATTTTGTAAATCCCTAACTATAGAATAAACCGCTCTTAATGAAGAGTAAACAGGATAGGAAATTAGAAAATTATACAAATCTCCTTGTTCATGAAGACTGCACAGGCTACATAATTCTGCTGGGTTTATTTTATAAGTTATACAGCCATTGCTATTGTGATAAAAGAAATAAATGTATGAACTTGAACTTCCGTCTCCAATAAGTACCCATTCATCTTACATTTCTTGGGCTATGAGCAAAACAGATTCAAACTTTTTGTTTGAGCAGGTAAATGACTGTCCTTGCAAGGACGTTTTCTGTTTTATTCTGGTATCTTTGAATCATATATGCACAGGATGTAGTCGTTTTCTTTTGGAATAGAAGGGTTCTTCTGTTCATAGAAGGGTATTTCTGTTAGAAGGGTTCAACTTCCACAACAGTAGGAACAATAGAGGCCATTGATTTATGGAAATTCGATGATATTCATCTTTTATCGGCTACCTAAAATGTATTTCATTTGTGGCAGAATGCTCCATCCTTAAGGAGTTTAGATTAGGTTTTTTCAAAAAATCATTTATCAAAAGTAGAATTGGTTTTGTTATTAAATTAAGGATCTGATTGGCTTAACCCAACTTATCTTTGTACATTAAATATGCATCATTTTATAGAAATATGTTAGTAGCAGTATTTAAGTCTTAGTTTGTTTCGCTTTTTATTTCGTGTGTATTTTGTTATAAGCATGTCCTTTTTGTTTTATGAGTTTGTAACCCCAAAATTCTTGGGTTCTATAAATGATTCAAAAGAAAGAATTCATTTAAATTATATTAAGGCATATAAGGTACAAAGAAAAGATAAAGTTGGGCGCCAGGTTTTATTTAACCAATGAATTCCAGATTAACTGAAATGTGCAAACAATACAAATTGAGTTTAAAGTTACTATAGATAGAGTCAGGCTATTTACAGTAATTATTTTCAGAAATCTTAGAAATCATCCAACCTCTCATATTCGTATTGCCTGTGCACAGGTATTCTATATCTTATACAGGTAGTTTATAATACGTACTTACATACATATAACGGCCATACAATATATTTGTCGAGCTAGCTCAGATTACAAGATAAAAAGGGGTACCCACTTATACCTTAATTTTTATTAACTGATTAACTTTTGTTGCCAAATCTTTGCTGGCGCTACTGTGCCATCTAGCGGCACAATCACGCCTTACAGGGCTAATAAGTAGGGCTCCTCCAGCCACCTACCGTTAATTAGAAGTACTGGTTACAAGTTGTGATGTTTTTATTTATTTCATCAGGAGTGAACTCTGACAGACAGTCTAATTGATGAAGATGTGTCGTCTCTTTTTTTCACAAAATGTAAATTTTGTCATAAATACAACATCTTTATCTATCTATCTATCTATCTATCTATCATCTTTTATCGTGAACATTTGAAATTCTAAGAAAATGAATATGTATGGACCTCGTTTTTACGTGGTATTCAATGAATTCCATCAAGCAGAGAGAATTACTACAAATAAGCTGGGCAAAAATCAAACAACGAAAGGCTGTGCAGCGGAAATAAAGTTTCAGAAACTCATATAGCAGAATTTTAAACGTAACAAATATCTTAATAAATAAGTATTAGTAATACCTGTTCAATCGAAGACCTCTCGCCTTCAGCTTACCTGTAAATATAAAACAACTCTATTAATATTTTACATTTGTGTAAAGTTTATTTATGTCTATATTTGGAAGGGGATCGGTGCTAATGAACTTAGAAACAATTAAAAAAAGAATAGAAAAGAGTTCTTCACTGGGGCTGCAGGAGCTTAACATCCTAAAACTAAATTTTCACACTCAATATAATTTTTGTAATAAGAATTAAATCAAAAAATTGCATACGGATCCGTGGGTGAATAGTTTCGGCTGCGCGTGGTATTCGCCTACGATATTCAGTCGAACAGTATTTACCTCAGCAAGAGAATCCACTTCTTCGTTAATATCAAAGATAGTGCAGATATGTTAGAAGTGAATAGAGGGAGTGGTTATAAAGACAAATCAACTGCAATCTAAGCTCTATTGTGTCTTCATAAGTGTTAGAATATTGAGTGTCCAGCTCTGTAAAGTGTAGACTGTCTACTGAGAATTTACCTGCTTACGCTAAAACCCGTACGAATAGTTGCGCATATGCATTACCTCTGCCGGCATATGAATGATTGGTTTCCCATTTAAGTGTTGTTTGCTTTGTTTGGTTAGGATAACTGCAGGGACGCCGTAAAAGCAGCCCTAACTAGCTTCCCCTCAGGAGGTTTCTATATTTACGAATTCACTATATTATTATTGCAGCTCTTACATTGAAAGTGTTCATATTTCACACCAATAGTCACGAAGCTATTAAAAAAGTCCTTCAAGTAAAAATAAGCAGATATTTAAACAGACTGATATAATGAACAGCTAAGATATTTCCCTGTGACAGTGCGAATCTATATGCAAATATGTCTTATTCCAGTTATATTAGTATTTATTTGTGCTTATTTTATTTAAGTTTAAACTTAGATCAATTATTATTGAAACTTCCAGCATACTGGGCCACTTACCAGGCATACCAGGTGAGGGTCCTTATATTGCTTCAAAACATGCAGTAACAGTATTAACAGAGACACTGAAGAATGAACTTGCGTATGAAAGAAGCAATATCCGGGTAACTGTGAGTATGATACTTAATCTGGTGCTTTTATATATTGAGTTTCCAAATTTAAATTTTCAAAATGATAATATAAATAAAAAAATCTGGTGTGTAACACTCACACAACTTTCTCTTACTCCAGTTCTCAAAATTATAATGGACAAATGTTATAGTTAGTGTACCAAATTTAATTATATTCGTCGAAAACTGCAAAAACTGTTCAGTAAAAGCGTACTTCCGCTTAAATCATTTTCTTGAAACTCGGAATTTTGGGCATCTATTTGTTTCTAATTAAATTTGTTTGGATGATAGAATAGAATTGTATAATCTATCATTCAATTATACTTTATCAACTATGATAGCAGATTAGAGTAAAACATAACCTCACCCCGCCACCAAAAGTGTCCTTAAATGAATTTTCCCGGAGAAATGTTTTAAATAAAAGTTGTAGCTCTTTGTGTGTGTAGTTACATATCATGTTTGAAAAAAACTGTTGGGGCCATTTTTGAGAAAATCGCAAAACCGTAAAAAAAATAACCAGTAAAGTGACAATTCCGGTTGAGGAATTTGGACAGATAACGTACTGTCAGATCTCATGGTGATAACTAAACGGAATATTAAGTTTCAACTTTCTATGGCTTCTTGTTTGTGAGCTATGCTTTTCACATACACACACACACAGACCCTTTGTTAAAAACCACTCTTTTGGACTCAGGGAACCTCAAAACGGATATTTCCGGTGAAAACTCGATATCGAAAATTTTACACGAATTCAATACATCCTCTTACTAAGAGTAAGAGAAAGTAGAAATAATTAGCCGTATCTTAAAAATGAAAAGTTGCAGAAAGTAAAATCATGGTATTCCCTTAAGTACTGGCAACCGCATCAGACCCGAAGATTTCGGGTCCATCCACCAAACAAAAGTGCGACTTCAATAATTTTTTTTTTAGTTTTTCATGATTTTCTCGAAAACAGCTCTAATGATTTTCTTAAAACTCCCAATCACTTTCTCTAAGTATCTATCACTTTTATTTGAAACATAATCCTAGGAAAATTTCTTTTTGGGAGTTTCTGGGGGGAACAGTAGCGTTTTGCTTTCCTCTAAATTATACCACTCCAGTATAATGTGTGGTTTTTACTACCTAGTAATATACTGTAACGTTTTCCCTCTAAACTAGCTGCTGCAACTAGTTTTAAGTAGGTTTTACGCAATAAATTACAAATACAATACTTAATAATGATTAATTCACAGTTTAAACCAACAAAAGTTCACTTCGTTTAATTTTTATACACTTTTCAAGAACGCACACTTCATTTCTAGCAAGAATCTCTGTAAACTCTCTGTAGTCCCACTATTTATACCGGTAGAGAAGGGTATAGAAGGATATCGATAGTTCTAGAAAGGGTTAGAGTGCGCGCCAGCGCTCCCTAGCGCCCACTAGGAGAACTTGAGGTACCTGCTTTCTCTCCTAGATGGCACCAGTGGCTGCGTTACAATACATTGGAAGCATTGATAGAATCCAAATTTGAAGTAAATCGCAATTGAGGGTACTTTATAGAATAGGTATTTAAGTTAGCTAAACTTGGTATGTTAACTTCTTACGTAAAAACGTATTACTTTTATTTGAAACGTTGTTCCCCCCAAAACATTATTTTGGATAGTTGTGACGGAATTTGTGAGGTTAATTTCAAATTTTATATGTAGCTAGTTCAGTGGGCCATAATATAGTCATCACTTCTCTACTTGCCGGGTTGTAGTTATCCCCTCCACTTTGATATTTATGTTCGGACAAATGCGTAAAATTTGAGTTCAAAAAAAATTTGCTATTTTTTATATAATTGTATTAAAAGAAGTAATTGAGAAAGTCGTGTGAGTGTTTCACCTTTTTTTTTTTTTTTTTTTTAATCACATAATATACATAACTCAGTCATTATACTAAAAATCTATTTAACATTTTGAAAAAAAATTAACAATTTCACCAAAAATCATAATGATTGTTTTTAGAGCATCAGCCCTGGATTCGTAATCACAGAAATGACAAAACCATATTTACATTTGGGCTTACCAAAAATTCATCCTGAAGAAATAAGCAATTGCGTAACGTTCGTGTTAAATACCCCGCCAAATGTTAATGTAAGTTCTTATTTTAGTACTTATCCAAGATATTGTTAACATTCTATTCAAATCAAGGCAGCAAATTAAAACTATTGAAGTAAAATACTGATTATAATAATATATGTTTATTGTTACAGATATCCGAATTGACAGTACAACCTACTGGAGAAATGTTTCATTTGACTGCTCGACCGCACACATAAAAATCAAACTAAATTTTTTTACTTTATGTACATATATTTCTCCTCTACGTCTCCAAACACACAATCCACTCCGATCTTAAAATTCCATTCATCTCAGAGCTAGCTATGCAAACTAATTCCACCCCAAACTAAATTGTCACCATAATCTACTGATCCAGAATATGTCCACCATAACACTTCCAAAAAATCTTAGTCGGAGGCTTAAGTGGCGGTGGCCAAGCGACCATCTCAACGTATAACTCCCACTTCCTAGGAAGTTGCTGAGTAAGCTTGCCACAGTGGCAAATTAACGGCTTTCACCACAGGATGGTCGTCGTGCATACATGTACATATGTATATATTGACTATAATATATGCCCAAATTATGCATTCATCACTTTTGCTTGTTGTACATTGTACGCAGTTAAAAAAAAGTAAATAAATACACATATAAAAAACTCATATAAATATTTCTTTGTTTTTCCTTTCTTTTACTGTTATAAGATGAATTAGACAAATTTTCCATAGTGAGGTTTCAATGGAAATTTATATTTTGAGGTTATATTCAATGGAAATGTATATTTTGAGGTTATATTCAATGGAAATGTATATTTTAAGGTTACATTCAATGGATATGTATACTTTGAGGTTGTATTCAATGGAAATGTATATTTTGAGGTTACATTCAATGGAAATGTATATTTTGAGGTTACATTCAATGGAAATGTATATTTTGGGGTTAAATTCAATGGAAATGTATGTTATGTCTATTATAAATGTATATTGAAATGTATATTATGAATTCTGACCGAATCCTATCTGTCGAATTTTTTGATCATGTTTAGACACACTTCAATTCATGTATTTTGGCTAAAAACCTCCATTTCAAAAATTGTCATAGTTTTTGCTTCTGTATATTTCAATAGTTCTTGTTATTAAAGAAAGTCCTACAATAGTACGAAAAGTCTTTGTAATAATAAAAATTGGTATAAAAAATATTAGTCATTATGAAAAGCATGTAAATTAAGTTTTCTACTTTCTCAACTTAATACCCAAAGGTAATTATTAATTCAAAAGGTATATGTAGTGAATAACAACAAGCTGGCTCTGACAAAAAGAGGCCTATGCCCAGCCCTTTCAAAAAATGCCCCTTTGTTACATCTTTCTTCTCTTTATCCATCATCTAATTAATTAAAGAATTTCTTGGAACAACACGAAGGAAAAGCTATATAATATAATTTTCTTCTACAAATATAAAATCATCATTTTTTTTCTCTGAAAATAACTTAAAAATAAAATAGTTTATTTTGGAGGAAAAAAATACATAATTCTGTTTTTAACATTATAATTAGTCAATATATTAATAAAAATATATTGATAATGACTTTGAAAAATATTGTGCAATTACCAAAGTTAATTTTATAACAAACCAATGAAATAAAAACAGTTAATGGATTATGATAAGAATATCCTTGAAACAAATACTTTAAAAATTAACTTTAATTATCAGTGGTATTTTCCTTGTTAGCCTGTTTTTTGTTTTTTTCTTCTTTTTTTATGGACATCGGCTGGTTTCGAGCGTTCGCCTATCAACAGGATGTTTACTGTCAAACAGTGTGATAACACAGACTTGCAAAACTAAGATAAGTTATGATGCTTTCCAGCTCGTCGGACCCAACCACATCAATTAATTTAATTATGTAAATATCTGGCATATTGTAACAATAACTATTGTCATACAAAAATAATTAACGACAATATATTTCTAGTTATAGAAATAAATATGGCATAAATACAAACATTTCTAATAAAAATTAACATTTTTTAGTTTGATAAACGATTGTTTGGTTTTAGTTAAGATTTTTAACCAACAAAAAATTCTAATCAATTACAGAAACAAAATAAAACGCTGGATTGGGAATATTGCCGAGGTGACAGGCGCTACTTCCGGTATTGGATATGCTATTGCTCAAGATCTGGCCAAACATGGCATGAAAGTTGCAGCTTTAGGCAGAAATATGGACAAAATTACGTTACTAAATTTAATGAAATTTGTCGAAAACTGAAAAAACTGTTCAGTAAAAGCTCACTTCCTGTTTACTGATTTTCTTGAAACTCGGAATGTTGGCCATCTATTTATTTCTAATTAATTTTCTTTGGATTATAGAGTAGATGTAAATAGGGCGTTCTAGGGCCAGTTTTTTTGAGCCCCAGGCACTTATGAATTTACGCCCGAAGGCAGGGGTCTGGCGCGCGGCTACAAAATTAAGATGAGACCCCCATCTGATTTTTAACCAGGGAAAAAAAATATTTTTGAGCCGGGAGATGGCATGCGAGACATGCGGCTACGTTTTGAAAAATCTAGCTTGAAAACAGTCTAAGGTAAAAAAAATATTTTTGAGCCGGGAGATGGCATGCCTGACCTGCGGCTATGTTTTATAATATTTAGCTTGAAACATTTTAAGGACTTTAATAATGTTTTTGAGCCGTGAACTGTCATCCAAGTCGAGGGCTACTATTTTATAATATTTAGCTAAACACTTTAATATTTTTTGTTCATGTTTACACTTATAATATTTAGCTTGAAACATTTTAAGGACTTTAATAATGTTTTTGAGCCGTGAACTGTCATCCAAGTCGAGGGCTACTATTTTATAATATTTAGCTAAACACTTTATTATTTTTTGATATTTTGTTCATGTTTACACTTATAATATTTTAGCTAAAATACATTTTAAGGACTTTAACATTGTTTTTGAGCCGCGAACTGTCATCCAAGTAGAGGGCTACTATTATATAATATTTAGTTAAACACTTTAATATTTTTTGATATTTTGTTCATGTTTACACTTATAATATTTTAGATAAACACATTTTAAGGATTTTAATAATGCTTTTGAGCCGTGCCATGTCATCCTAGTCGAGGGCTACTATTTTATAATATTTAGCTAAACACTTTAATATTTTTTGTTCATGTTTACACTTATAATATTTAGCTAAACACATTTTAAGGACTTTAATAATGTTTTTGAACCGTGAGATGGCATACAAGACTGGGGCTAATATTTTATAAAATTTAGCTAAACACTTTAATATTTTTTGATATTTTGTTCATGTTTAAATTATGTTTACACTTATAATAGTTTAGATAAACACATTCTAAGGACTGTAATATTGTTTTTGAGCGGCAATATGTCATCCAAGTCGAGGGCTAATATTTTATAATATTTAGCTACAAACATTAAATAAATTATCATTCAATACTATGATTAAAGACTTTGTTTTTTTATGCATTGTTAATAACATTCTAAGGACTGTGATATTGTTTTTGAGCCACGAGATGGCTTCCAAGTCGTGAGCAAACATTTTATAATATTTACCTAAGGACTTTAATATTTTTTGATATTTTGTTCATGTTTAAATTATGTTTATACTTATAATATTTAGCTAAACACATTCTAAGGACTTTATTATCATTTTTGAGCCGTGAGATGACATACAGAACATGCGGCTAAGTTGTGTAATATTTAGCTTGAAACATTTTAAGGACTTTAATAATGTTTTTGAGCCGGGAGATGTCATCCAAGTCGATGGCTACTATTTTATAATATTTAACTAAGGACTTTAATATTTTTTGATATTATCATCCAATACGATGAACAAATACTTTGTTTTTTTATGAATTGTTAGAAACATTCTAAGGACTTTAATAAGTGTTTTTGAGCCGTGAGATGACATACAGGACATGCGGCTAAGTTGTGTAAAATTTAGCTTGAAACAGTCTAAGGACTTTAACATTGTTTTTGAGCCGTGAGATGGCATACAAGACTAGGGCTAATATTTTATAATATTTAGCTAAACACTTTAATATTTTTTGATATTTTGTTCATGTTTAACTTATAATATTTTAGCTAAACACATTCTAAGAACTTTAATAATGTTTTTGAGCCGTGAAATGCCATCCAAGTCGCGGGCTAATATTTTATAATATTTAGCTAAAGACTTTAATAGTTTTTGATATTTGGTTCATCTTTAAATTATGTTTACACTTATAATATTTAGCTAAACACATTCTAAGGATTTTAACATTGTTTTTGAGCCGTAAGATGGCATACAAGACTACGGCTAAGTTTTTGTAATATTTAGCTTGAAACATGTTAAGGACTGTAATATCGTTTTTGAGCCGTGAGATGACATCCACCTCGAGGGCTAAGTGGTTATAATATTTAGCTAAGGACTTTAATAATTTTTCTGATATTATCATACAATACGATGAACAAATGCTTTGTGTATCTTAGGTATTGTTAGACTATACTATGAACAAAGACTGATTTTTTTATGTATTGTTCTAAGGACATTCTAAGGACTTTAATATTTTTGTTAAGCCGTGACATGACATCCCAGGACTAGGGCCAAATATATTAATATCCAATACCATAAACAAAGATCTTGTTTTTATTATGTATTGTTGGAAACATTCTACGGACTGTAATATTTTTCTTGAGCCGTGAGATGCATCCAAGACTGGGGGCTATGTTTTTATAATATATAGCTAAACACATTTTAAGCAGTTTAATATTGTTTTTTAGCCGTGAGATGTGACATCCAAGTCGCGGGCTAAGTTTTTATAATATTTAGCAACAAACATTAAATATATTATCATCCTATACTATGAATAAAGACTTTGTTTTTTTTAAGTAGAGGGCTAAGTTTTTATAATATTTAGCTAGAAACATTGAATATATTATCATCCAATACTATGAACAAAGACTTTGTTTTTTTTTTCAAGTCGAGGGCTAAGTTTTTATAATATTTAGCTAGAAACATTAAATATATTATCATCCAATACTATGAACAAAGACTTTTTTTATGTATTGTTAGGAACATTCTAAGGACTTTCATATTGTTTTTGAGCCGTGAAATGACATACCAGGACTAGGGCTAAGTTGTTATAATATTTAGCTACAAACATTAAATATATTATCATCCTATACTATGAATAAAGACTTTGTTTTTTTTCAAGTCGAGGGCTAAGTTTTTATAATATTTAGCTAGAAACATTAAATATATTATCATACAATACGATGAACAAATACTTGTGTTTTTTATGTTTATGTTCATGTTTAAAGTAAATTATGTTTACACTTATAATAGTTAGCTAGAAACATTCTAAGGACTTTAATATTGATTTTGAGCCGGGAGATGACATACAAGACTAGGGCTAATATTTTATAATATTTAGCTAAGCACTTTAATATTTTTTTAAATTATCATTTTTTGATATTATGAACAAATACTTCGTGTTTTTTGTGTTTATGTTCATGTTTAAATTAAATTATGTTTACACTTATAATATTTAGCTAGAAACATTCTAAGGACCATAATATTGCTTTTGAGCCGTGAGATGACATCCTAGACTAGGCGGCTAAATATATTATCATCCTATTCTATGAATAAAGACTTTGATTTTTTTTGTATGTATTGTTAGAAACATTCTAAGAACTTTAATATTGTTTTTGAGCCGTGAGATGACATTCAAGACTAGGGCGAAGATTTTATAATATTCAGCTAGAAACATTAAATATATTATCATCCAATACGATGAACAAATGCTTTGTGAATTTTTATGTATTTTGTTCATGTTTAAATTAAATTATCTTTACACTTATAATATTTCGTGAGATGACATACAAGACTAGGGCAAATATGTTATAATATTTTGCTACAAACATTAAATAAATTAACATTCAATTCTATGAATAAAGACTTTGTTTTTTTTTATGTATTGTTAG